>JAKTSU010000124.1:0-25551 GCA_030580395.1 Myxozyma nipponensis
AAAACCCGCCGGTGACAAGCGAGTCAGTATGTCCGCTCAGCTGAGTCACAAACTTCGACCCGAGCCGAACCGAGCCGAACTAAACCGAACCAAACCGAACCAAGTTGGGAAATGAGGCCAGCAACCGACCACGGGTTTGGCATCCGCGGCGGCGCCGGAAGCCGCCCTCACCCCCCCCCGTACGTCCACCAGTAAGAGCCCTGGAAGCCGAAGCGTCGCCAGCGCAAATCCGGTTAGCGCGCCGCGTCCAAAGCACTGCTGACATAATCAGTCGCTGCAGGTTAAAATAAAAACCGCGTGGCAACCAGAACCCGACACGGCGAACCGGGACGCGCGAAACCGCGGGTTGAATTCAAAGCAACCCGCGAAAGTGGGTTGCTTTGACTGATTGACGTGTCGATCATCGATAAGCGTAGCAGCGATTGCTGACTACGAATCGTAGCAGAATCGTAGCAGAATCGTAGCAGAAGTAAGGCAGCAGAGAAGCATGAAGCATAATGATACACGATGGCATGCGCATCATGGTGGTCTTGCTTGCTCCCTGCACACGGTTGAGAGATGTCCACCCTGAGCTGTCGGCGACAAGATCCCGCTTAGCTGGTTGCACCCACGCCCAACCGGCGGCTCTCGTTCGCGGCTCTCGTTCGCAGCTCTCGGTCGCAGCTCTCCGGTCGCTGCCGTTTCCCGCCCGAGAGGCCCCCATCATCATGTCCAAAGTGCATATCCGCTCCAGCCGTGGATCCGCCGCCGCCGCCGCCGCCGCCGCCACCGGCCGTCACGGTTCTGTTTGAGCTGCTTACAGAGCTGCTAACACGATCGTCGGTGGAAACTCAAACCTGCAGCCTGCAGCCTGAGCCTGCAGCCTGCGGTCTGCAGTATCCGAGACCCCGGTTCGAGAGCAGCACCGACAGTGATGGTCCCTTTTTTTTTATTCGACGTGATGGGCCACCCGGCCCGCCCCACGTCGCCAGTGATGGTGCTGGCCGGGGCGGACTTTGCTGCCCGCTTCGCTCTCGTCTACGGGCCCTTATATACTCGCGTGGCAGCCCATCTCCGGGCCCCCCCCTCCGTCGCTGTCACCTGGGCGATCGGTCGTCACCACTGCCACCACAACCAATCCATGTCGGTCCACGTAGGTGCTGCCGTGCTGCCGCTTGCGGTTCACTCCGCAGGCATCATGAACAGAGCGTACTCTCCGGTGTCGCTTGATGCCTACCATCTGACGTCCGCCACGTCCGCTGCAGCGGCTCTGCCGCCGCCAGCTGTTACCAGCTTCCAGTCATCATCACCGACGACGACGACGACGACGACGGCACAAAGTCAAAACCAGTTGCCTCCAATATCTGCCATTCTATCGTTACCGCCGCTGCAGCCGCTGCCGGTCATGTCCGGCCAAACCCGACAATCATGGTCGTCATCGATCTCGTCTGGCTCGCCTCCAGCTCAAGCGAGACCTTCCCTGGTTCCACACCACTCTTCACCATTCATACACCGCCAGCAGTCTTCACCACCACCACCACCACCTGCGCCACCAATGATGGCATGTTCATTCACGTCGCTGCCATCAACCCCGCTCCAGTCCCGGCCGTCGTCGCCGTCAACCCCGTCGTCAACGTCGTCAACGTTTATCGAGCGACACACCTGCCCCGTATGCTCCAGAGGCTTCTCCCGTCCGTCGTCATTGCGGATCCACTCGCACTCCCACACCGGCGAGAAGCCGTTCGTGTGCGCTCACGCTGGCTGCGGCAAGGCGTTCAGCGTAAGATCAAACATGAAGCGCCATCAGCGCGGCTGTCACGCTTCGTTTTTGTAATTGATTGGTCGGTGCATGGTGTATATTATTTGGTTTCGTCTTGTTTTGGTTATGTTTGCGGTTTTGTTTGCGGTCCATGCAGGTGTTTTTTGGTATATCGGTGATGAATTATATGATACTAATACAGTCATAATACATATGTAATACAGTCAGTGGTCGGTACTGTAAATACAATACAGTACAGTCAATAGTCAGTACACTCAGTGCAGTACTGTACTCAGTAGCGGTATAGCAGTACATTCAATCCAGTCAGTAGCAGCACAGTAGCAGTATAGCACTACTCCAGTACTGCGTAACAAACTCCAATACTGCGTCAGAATGGCGTCAAGACTCTACTACCTATGTATCGGATCACAACTCGACTATGTTTTACAACTCGACTATATCGATTACAACTCGCTGTCTATCGAATAACTCGTATCTATCGAACAACTCGCTGTCTATCGAATAACTCGTATCTATCGAATAACTCGGATCTGTCGAATAACTCGGATCTATCGAATAACTCGTATCTATCTGATTAACTCGCTACTATCGGAAACTCGTATCTATCGATATCTATCGATATCGATCACAAATCATCCCATCCAAATATAAATTCCTGAGCCTTCTTGCTGGTCCACCCCAGCCATCCGCCGCCACTGGCTCCCATCCGTTGCTTATTCGCCCCTCCAACTTGATCGTCCATCTTGCGTTTGTTAGACGCCGTCCCGGACATCCCGGTCGTCCCACCGGCAGTCGAGTCAACGTTGCCGAGCAAGAACGACGCAAGTCCCTTGAGCGTGGCCGACGACGTCAGCGGCTTGCGTTCCCGTTCTTTGAAAATCCCCTCCGGTCCACGCAGGTCTAATCTTTTGCCGCCACCGGTATTAAGCGACGCAGGCACCGTCGTCGATCTCGTCATCGTTGCTGCTGGCGTCGCCGGCGCCGCCGGCGCCGGTCCAGCCGGGGATGACGACGACGGAAACAACATACCGTTGCTTCCGCTCTTGGCGGGAACGCATCCAATCACATATTCACCTCCCAGCATGGTCCCGTTCTCCGACAACGCCCGATTGGCTGCCATGCTATTCTCGTACGTAATCTTGATCCAGTTCTTGCCGGTCTCGACTCCGCTCACGACCGACGACATCGCCTTGCTCGGTGACGGCTGCACTCCTTCCAGGTGCTCCAGGATCGTTCCGAATCGCCCAAAATGCTCCACCACAACCCGCGACAACTCAGCCGGGAACCCAAACACAATCACCGAGGCTGACGTCGGCGCCATCGACACCGGGGCCGAAGCAGGCGGCGGTGCCAACAACGAACTTCCGCTCGGTGTCATCGATCCCGTCGAAAACAATCCACCACCACCACTGGCTGGCTCTTCGTCTCCGGCGGTACTCGGCATCTGGAACGACAACGAATACGCCGTGCCGGAGTCGTATATCGAATCTGTCGGCGGCATGTCATCGTACTCGTCGTCACCACCACCAGCAATCGATGCCAGCGACGTCGACGACGCGGCACTGGACATCGTTCGCAAGCCTGACGCATGTGGTTTCGGGGTCCCGAATGAACGCCCGGCGCCGGCATGTTTCGACGGTGACGCCGTCGGGTTCATCGGTGATGCATACGGTGACGACACCTGATCCCTTTTCCGTGGTGATCGTCTAAGATTAGTATAGAAATGACAAACAAGACTCCCGATAAAACTTACGGTGACAGCATTCCACCGTCATATCCACCCGAACGATTAGGCATGTTCTTATACCGCATATGCGTCAAATGCGAAGGAACGTATTTTCTATCACTTCCAGGTGTACCTGCCCAGCTGGGAGACGCGGGAGGGTTTTTCTGAAACGATGGTGATGCAAGAAATGTATTTACTGATTGTGGTTGCATCGGTTGTTGCTGCTGCTGCTGCTGTTGCTGCTGCTGTTGCTGTGGTTGAGCATTGGAGCTTAAATTAAACATTGACTGAGAATGCATCAAGCTCTGCTGAGGACTGAATATCGACTGCTGGGACTGCTGGGACTGCTGGGGTTGAGAACCAAAGATCGACGGCGTAGATACGTTCCCACCATTTTGACTGCCGCTGGCAAACAACCCACCGCTGGACGTAGAACCTTGATTGCCAAACTGGCCTGGCTGAGTCTGCTGCGGTTGTGTAAACAAAAAACTGTTGCTAGACGGAGTACTCGTCAACGGCTGACTGAACGAGAAGCCTGATCCGCTTGATGGTTGTTGCTGTTGCTGCTGGGGTTGCGACGAGCTGCCAAAGAACGATGGCGGCGCAGGCTGCTGCGCCGGTTGCGAGGAAAACATTGTAGTATTAGATCGCTTCATGCTCAATCGTGTGCTTTATTTAAAAAGACACGTCGTGGTCTTGATGATCTGGGTCGGCTGCTTGAAAACTGGTTCGCATAGTCGCGATCTAAACAAACAAATCCTCGGCCGCCGGCGGTGGCTTCCTTCAGAAAACCAAGGTGCTCGTGTGTCTTGCGCCCGCCATGGCTGCATAAATCGGCTCTACATGGACTCACTGATTGATTATTGTCGTCAATTGATTAGGATTCAATATCAACAATCTCAAACCCATCCTGTTCTTGCTCCTCCTCGGGCTCCTCGGGCTCCTCAGGCGTGTTTTCTTTCTCTCGTTCGTCGTTTGACGGCTCACATATGTAGTTATACTCTGAGCCCGACACGCCGATGACCTGTTCGTCCAAGTCACTCTCGTTCTCGGGTTCATCGTCTTCATCGTCGCAGGGACTCCTGCTACTACTATGCTGCTCCAAATCCCACCTGTACTTGCGTTTGAGCGCCAGTTGGTTGTCCAGTCGTCCTCGACTCCGCCACTGGTCGTAGTCGTCTTGGTCAAGCTGATCCGGCGACCCGCTGCGGTCATCCCCGCACCGCCGCCTCCCAATTGCCGCCAGAGACATCTCGTGGTGGCTGAGAATCTTGCTATCAACAAGCACAAACGAGCCGTTTCGCTCGGTCGTGGTGTAATCATTGCCGTCATACTCATCGGGGTCCACCACCAGACACCCATCCCCGTCCTGATGATCCACCGTCGGCGGCGGTGGCAGGTATATCAACGCAGATCTCGGTCGACATGACACGGCCGCTGACACATCGTGAGCCACAGCACTGTCAGCCATCGGGGCATACCCTCTCTGCGTCGCATGCGAGTTCATCATGCTTACCACACAAGTCATCGCCATCGTCTGATCATCATCCCATCGCTCCGCCCGCCGTCGGCTCTGCGGCACCGGCCGGCCCTTCCCCCCGGGGTACAACACCCTTGAAGTTTTGGTGTCTCTGCCGCCGCATACTTTAGCAGTCACGCTCAAGGGCTCACGCCGGGGTCGCCGCCATCGATCCCGAGTAATCAAACTTGAGCCCTAGCAATCGCCTCCCGGCGCTGTCAGCGAACTTGGCTGGAAAACGATTCACGCTACAAACACTCTTGACGTAACGACTCAACAACTGAACAAATCCAATCAACCGTTCAAAAATGGTTCGTATCCCACGATTCACGATTTATCAAGCACAGTCCAGAAAATTAACTATCGCAGGGAAAAGTTCACGGATCGTTGGCTCGTGCCGGTAAGGTCAAATCGCAGACTCCAAAGGTCGACAAGATGGAGAAGAAGAAGGTCCCCAAGGGCCGTGCCAAAAAGCGCATTCTATACAACAGTGAGTTTGCACAACGTACTCTTATACGTATCGACTGGACTAATCTTGAAGGACGTTTCGTCAATGTCACCTTGACCAACGGCAAGCGAAAGATGAACCCTGCTCCTAACTCGGCGTAATTTTTGCTCACAGAATCACCGACACAATTACAGTCAAATAATATCATTCAGTTTGGTTACTTTGGGTATTTTGTTTCTGATTGACCTGTTACACAACGAACGGGAGGGGTTATGTATAAATAATTTCATTTGTCAAAAATATTTCAAACCGCGACCACTCCAAAAACACCAAAAAGAAAAAAGAAAGAACCAAAAAGAAAAAAAAACCCTCAAGCATCCCAAATCATACTACTTCTCGAACAAATGTTATAAGCAATGTCATCCATCTCCAACTCCCTCTGAGCTCTAGTCTCGGTGTCCGGGATCTTGTCGTACTCGATTTCAATCCCGACCATTCTGGCCGTAGTCAGTAACGTCTCATAAGTGTAATACAACCGGTGGCACCCATTGGCAACGATCTTGCGAAGCTTGCATTCCCGTCCTGGCGGCTTGCTCCGTTCCAACACTGGCGATACCCGATCGATCCGCTGGCCTCCACCCAGGCGGTCGTAACCAACTTGTGCCAGCATCCATTCGATGCCAAACTTGTCCACTCCTGTAGCCGACACGTCTAGCGTGATTAGCTCTGTCAGCCTGGTAAACTCAAGCATGCTGGTTGTGTCCACGGTCGGGTTATGGCCAACGCTGAGGTGCTGCAATCGAGGACACAACCACACCAGGATCTGTGCTAACGTAAACGTTACCCGAGGATACGATAGTAATCCACCTGTCTCGCTGTTGCCGTTGCTGTTGCTGTTGCTGCCGCCATCGTCATATCCAGACGTTGTTTTTGCCGTGGTTGGAGACCGTTGATAGATCCAAGGTGAACCAAGATAATCTGAACCTGACTTGGCATTACTTCGGGAGAAGTCGAGATGCGGACATGCCTGCAAGTTCAGCCTGGTAAGATGAACAAACGGTAGCACGGCAAGGCCATCGATAAGCATCCCGTTGTCAACCACATCGTGCCCGCACAGATTGATCTCGGTCAAGTCTGCCGGTCTGGCAAAATGCTCGCTGACGTCAATCGGTTCACTGGTCATGTTCACGTCCCTGTAAAACAACCGACCATTGGCAGTAACCGCCGTACGCAGAAATATCTTCGACCGCATCAGTCGCACCACCTTGCACGTATCAGGTAACGCAGGGTCGCCATACCACGTCGACCAGCTCAGGTCGACCGTTTCCAACCGCGGCGTGTGCGTCCGCAGGTCCAGAATCTGAGTGATCTCGTCGTCATGGCCGGTCTCGTACGCGGCATAAACATTTACGCATGCAAACTCACGCAGGCCAGGAACAAGCGTTAATAGCTTCCGCAGCGACAGAACCGACACCGCCGCCCGTTCGAGTGATTTGGTCGGCCGCCACCTGCTCCGGCCTGCACCGGCCTCTCCCCGGGTATCACCACCGCCAACATTATACCCGCCAATTCGCAGCACCCGCAGCTGTGGCTGCGGGTCGTACTTACCTTTAAAGTCTATGAACCGAACCGTTGGCGCCGTCCGCACCGTGGTCGGCGATCCGTACAAATCCAGCACACGCAAACTCGCCAGTTTGCCTTCGGCAAACATTCCCACCACATTAGGCGCGCATAGCAAATTCACCTGCAGCCGGGTCAAGTTGGACAGCACCGGATTCGCAATAAGCGTAGCATTCGAGCAGAAGTACCACGTCGGATGGTGCACCGTCAGCCCGACAACGTTCTCGAACCTGGCAAACACATGCTCCAGCGCAGCCTCGACGTCGCTGGACAGCATCCCGGCCAGATGCACGGCCCGCACATTCGCGTACGATATCGCAGTGCCGTACTTGATTACGTCGCCTACACGTACCACTGGCCGTCGGAAGCCCGAGAAATCTAGTTCCCGCCATGCTGGACCGCATTTGAGGATCATTTCTCGCCAGTACTTGCACACCCGTAACGATCGGATAACATCGGCAAACGGAACATAACTTAAAATCAACCCGCATACTTCTGTCGGTAGCACCGATAGCGGATCTACGATCCTGCTTGCCTCGAGTCCTCCAGCTGCGTCACCCGTAGTCGCTTCTGTTAGATGCGCAGGCAACGGGATAGGAAGTAAATCGTTTTGCCCCCACACAAGCGCTGCCTGCAGAAACCGCTCGACCCGGTTGTACCCAGTATCATCACTCTCTCTATCAATTATGTCCAGTCCGAGCCGAAGCACTTCCAGCGCTTTCGTATATTCCCTCATCAACTGGAACGTGGTCCCAGCTCGAATGTACCCTGTCGCAATTGTAGGATACATGGCCATCATCTGATCCGCGTAATCCAGAGCCTGGTCATATGCTTCCAGATGACAACACCATGCTGCAACCTGGTCTAGCTCATCGATGGGAAACCCACTACGTGAGGACGTGGAGTATTTATCAAATCCCTACATGCGTGAGTAACCCCGAGCCATGACATATCTCGATTACCCACTCGAATCAAGACCAGAACTTACTAGTTGATAGAATCCAATGGCAGTCTCATAGTAGCCCAATTGTTCTGCAACGTGTTTGCCTAGACTGAAGAACTCTGAACTATGCGTAAACGACCGGGTCTCGTGATACCACGATCGTTGGTGTTCACGGGCAAGTTGTAAATCATGCCAACTTGTTCTATTCCCTCCTCGAAACATGTCGGCAGAACTGGGTATCAAGAATTTGGTTAAACAGTATCAAGCCACTTCTAAAATCTTAGAGCATCATTGTGGTACTCGTACCGTTAGTCATTAGCGATGGAAATTGTCATCATCAATTTGGCGAAGACGCCGTCAATTCTGGTGATTCCGGGGAACCGCCATCCAATTGTCGCTCCCAAACGCGCCGTTTTTTCTGCTGTATTTGCCCATACTCTTTCAATTTGAACTTACGTCATCATAAACTAGAGAGTATATAGATAATTATGCGACTGCTATTGAAGCTAAAGCTGCAATAAAACCTCATATCCGTTTAATAGCTGATCACGGACGTTATCTAGCTTGTTGTGTCCCCGGTTTCGTCGCTCAACCCATCAGGCATTAAATAAACCTACAGATTACTCAAGATTCGGTGGACACTGAATTGCCAAACAGATAATAGCTTAGATATTTCTTAAACTAAACACAAAACACTGCAAGTACTTCCACTCCTTCATATCTATAATGAATATTTCAACCCCAAGAACATTATATAGCGATACAAAAAAAATCGCGAACAATAACATATTAAACATCCTTCTAATAGCTCAAACAAAAGAACAAAAAAAAAAAAAAAAACCCAGAGATATTTGTTACACGTACACCCAATCCCAAAAAGACGACCTAAACATAAATTACAATACAAGATAAGCCTTTTGTTTCGTCCTCTTCAGACCGTTCAAGCAACAGGCGGTAACAGTTCAAACTCTGTATCGTAGAGATCGACTTCTTTCCAAACCTCAACCAACCCGTTACCGGCCTTGGTCACGGCCGTGTACGCCGGTCGATATTTCTCCAATTCGTCTAGCGCAGGGATTTTGCCCTCGATCCACTCGGCGTATTGGCATCCAACGTACACCTTCAGGCTATCATATGTGTCGGTATCAGTTTGCTCATCTTCGTTCTCCTTGTACATGAGGGAAACAAAGAACGTCGAGTTGTAGTCCAGCTTGAACAGCGAGATCTTGTCAATGCCCTCCTCATAGTACAAAGGCTCGGAATCGGTGGTGTTGTATTCAGGGTAGGAATAGTTTGTGCTGACATAAACGCTAGTCACGGTATACTTGCCCGAATAAGTGCTTGCAACCGAGACAGCAACGTCATCAGGCGTCGTCGTGTACTTGGTCGAGTTCGTCATATTGTAGTACGGCGAAAATCCGGTGAACGTGAATGGCTCGAATGGCGGAGTGAACTGCATCACACATGACCGTGACTCGTTGGCGAAAATCTTGATTGTCGCATTGTACAGTGGTCCGGTGTAGTCGACGTCCTCGACATCCCGAGTCCGCACGTTCCGCGAAAAAAACACCTCTGTGTCTATAATTGGTTGAGTAGCCGCCTCGTACACGGAGCTAGTGGTAGCAGTGACTGGCTCGTCATCTGTGAAGTTGAATGTAGCGTTATACGCAGTAACATTGAACCAATCATATGGGTATCCATACGTCACATTAGGATACAGACCTGGGTACTTGCACTTCTGTACTCCGCTCACTGTCGAGTCCTCGCAGAAGTAGACAAAGTCAAACGTCTCGCTATATCCGAAGCTCGAGTTCTTGACCGAAGGCAGATCCTCAACTGTGTACTCAACGTAGGGCTTAAGACCAGTGACGGTGACCACAGCGCCTGCATCGAGATTGTCCATGTCAACCTGCTGAACAAACGAGATCTTCACCGGTTTCTGGGCTGAAAACGGGAACAAGAACGACGACGCAATATAAGTACCAATAAATGTCAAACTAAGAACCAATGGAACAACAAAGTTGATCTTGTGAATAAACGGCAAGATGGGGTACATCAGAATGATGATAAACACGAACAAGCTCAAGTAGACGTTGTAGAGCGACGGTCCACCTTCCTGCAGCGTCTGCTGAACAGCGGCAAGAGCCAGGAAACCCAGCTGGGCCGTCAAAAACACAGAGAACGGAACCAAGATCAAAAATTCGTAGAGCCAAGCCAGATCGACTCGCTTTGCCGCCTTCTTGTTGTAGCTTGCGATCTGAGCTTCGTCGTCATGCTCGTCTCCAAGCAATGGCGCGTCCTCCGACTCATCGTCGTCGTCGTCTTCATGCTCGCTCCGAGGTGCGATATGGTCAACCTCTCCTCCCCGTTCGCTGCCAAATCTCTGCTCAGAACCGATGACCTCTTGGCGTGCCATGAAGTACATGGGAGCCGCGGGCTCAAAGTACAGTGCGATGATATCAATCAGCAATGCCAAAGAGGTGCCGATGAAGTTGAATGTGATCCAGTACAAACCGGTTCCGCGCATCTTGTTCTCCATCACATTAGCATACACAAGCACGACCCACCACATGAAGTAGAGCTCGAGTAGGATTTTGAACTTCTGGTGACGGACGGGTGAAAATCGGTTGGCAGAAGAAAGCATGACCCAATTGAGCACGAAGTAAAGCGAGAACATCGCAAGGAAAGGTAATCCCACGTAGCTGTAGATCACCAGACCGTTGGAGTATCGAAGTCCGACCAGCACACCAAACATGATGGCAGTCGAAACCACTATCGAAACAGGGAAACGAGTCCATCCTCTTCGGCCGAGGTTAAGCTTGCGAGACTTGGACAGTCCAAACATAAGCAAAAACAGGATTATAGGGGTGACGACAAGCATGACGGTATCAACAATGAAGAAGGTCTGAACAGGCGCGACAAACAGTGCGTCACCGAAAACTATTATTAGCATGCTTTACGTCAAAAAAAAAAAATCACAATCCAACTGTGTCACACTTACGATCAAAGAAGACGGCTTTGCTTTTAGACGAGCTATCGAGATCTGCATCATTGGCCATAGAATCTACCGTGGCAATAGACGTAGTTAGCATGTGTTCAACACTGCCGCGGTTGGTACCTTGGATACCGTCACCTTTGGTATGGTAGACGGATCTAGGAGTGTAGAATGCAACATCCATGCCACGAAGCCCATGATTTTCGTACACACGGTAGTCAGTCTCGGATCGAATAACACCATGCTCAAAACCTTCCTGGAGAAGTGAGTTTGCGTGCGGAGTATCGGCAGCTGAGTAGTGATCGGCCACGCCATAATCGGTTGCACGGAAAAGGACAGAACGCCCCCCGGCTCCGGTGCCTTCGAGGTTGTAGAAGGTCGAGATATCTTCCGACCACGGGTGATAGAAAAATGCTTCGGCACCATATAAACCAAACTCCTCCGCATTGTTGAACAAGAAAACGATCGGCCTGAGGGGAGGCTGGTCGGCATAGGCAAAATAATCGATCATGGCTAGCATGGTGACCACACCGGTACCGTCATCGGTAGACCCGTATGCGGTCGAAACACTGTCAAAATGAGACGACACAAGGACAGCAGGAAGTCTGGGGTTGGAGCCCTCGACCTTGACAATGATGTTGTTCGACTCGTAGTACACAATTTTGCCCGAAGGAGCATTGGGGTCCCACAAGTCTGCCTGACGGAACGTAACGTTGCGGCCGTAATCGTCGCACACGTAGACTCTGCCAGGGTCAGCCTTGGCGTAAATCTCATACGTGCGGTTGAGAATATAGTCGTGCACGTAGTCATTGGCATGCGAATTGTACGGATGCATCTGTTCTGAAATGATTTGTAAATCGTACCATGCCGTCTCGACCTGTTGTGAGTACGAGCCGGGCTCGGCTGACACGGCCGCTGCGGAAGCAGTCTGAGGATTGGCAAACTGAATAACATAAGTGGTGATAAGCAGTGCAGCATACGTCACGACTGCCACGATGGTGACCGGCAGGACATTGAAGCCGAAGCAAGAGCGGCCGAGCCGGCGGATGTTCGAAAGCGACCACCACTTGCGCATCTTGTGGGTAGAAAACGCTGAAGAATGATCGTCTTGCTTGCGCTGCCAAAATCTGAATGGCTGATTAACGAATGACGATGCTGACGAGATCGAGGGAGGGGAAGTTGCTCGTGCCGGCATGGTGAACTGGAACTAGACGCAGCAGCTGGTAACGACTAGCCTGCTCAACACACTCGCTTTTCAAACTGTTCTGGCGACGGAATTCTGTGTCTGACTCTGCCGAAACTCAGTTTCCGTGATGTGGTGAACCGATCGAACAGGTTCTGTCGGGATAGAGTCGTCGATGGGGGGGGGGATAAAATGCACGATGGTGAGAGAACGGACAAGAACGACGATTTTGCAGTGGGCGCGCGAAACAGAACCGGGAACGGGGGAAGCACAAGAGAAATTGTTGTTGTGCTAACTCAATCGGCACTTTGGGCACACGCAGTGCGGGTCAGGGTTTATGTACGGACCGATAAGACGTTTGGGCTCTGATCGGCTCCGAGGGTGACCGATTTACTGTTGAATATGGAGCCAGATACTGACTTAAATACTCTTGCTGTAATAAATCAACGTCGCTGACATGCCGCGCATAGGCTGGATGCTGAAAACCTGCTTGGGTCATCATGGGTGGTGGGAGCGAAACCCGGTTGGGGGGGGGGGATCTGCGCTGACCACCTCCACCTCCACCAGCACCTTGACGTTTTATCAATCGCAGCAAGACTCATCGCAGCATCGCGACAATTAGCAAGCCCAGATCAATGACCTTCGTGCATAATACTCATTGCAAAACTCTTTTATACGATAGTGCCATAACGTCGCTGTTGAATTGATAGAAATCCTGCCGACATCCGCCGAATCCGGGCTTATCAGCTCGTCACGTGCGATTTTGGCCGCGCTCGCTTGTGCCCCTTTAAGGGCAAGGGCCAGTTTGTATACCAATACCTTGGATTTGTCAGCCGGCCGACCCTGTCGGTGATCACGTGAAAAAACTGTCCAGCGGCTTTTATTATTTAATAGGTATTAGTTATTAGCATGAGCGGTGGATATCAATACTGTCGAGGTTCGAACACCACTGATCCGGTACTGGTCGAGACGTAATGACTTCGAGATCTGGTAAGTATATGAGTCGCTTGTCTATGCTTAAGCATGCGCTAACCAAGTATCAGTCAGGGCAGGTGCAGGATCGAAGCGATCCCGTGCAGCGAGCGATGACGAATTCGACGGTTACCAGTCGGACGACTACATGAGCGAAGAGTCTGCTGCCACTGAAGATGAGGACGAGGAATATACAGGGTCTAGGAGTGAGTACTTTCGGGTATAGTATGTGGCTAGATCTTTAGACTAATGGATTTGCAGAGCCGGTGATTCCACGGCTGAAGGTCAAGCCGCCATCAGCAGCTCGATCTGGCGCTGGCTCCAGTGCTTCGGCAATAGCGGAGACCGCTCTGACGACTATACCAAACGGCGATAGCGTATCTCGTGTGTTTGGCAAATCAGATTTTTCTTATTTGGCTCTCAAGCCAGATCACATGTCTCGTCCGTTGTGGATCAATCCTCTCGATGGTCGCATCATTCTTGAGTCCTATTCGCCACTTGCCGAACAGGCCCAGGATTTCCTTGTCACAATAGCTGAACCGGTCAGCCGACCAACTCACGTGCACGAGTACAAGCTTACACCTTACTCGTTGTATGCAGCAGTATCAGTCGGTTTAGAGACGAATGATATTATTTCTGTCCTGAATAGATTATCAAAAGTACCAGTCCCTAAGAATATCATCGAGTTTGTTACGAGCTGTACAGTGTCGTACGGCAAAGTCAAACTCGTTCTAAAACACAACCGATACTTTGTTGAGAGCCCGCAGGCGGACACTTTGCAGATGCTTCTAAAGGACGAAGAGATTGGACCCTTACGTATTGATAGCGACTACAATGCTGAGTCATCTACAATAGTTGAAGGTCTCGTGCGGGAAAAAGCACCAATGATGGGAGAGTTGCAGATTGCTGGAACCCGCAAGCCTGCGGATGCGCCTGGAAATGCGAAAGGCGTCGATGAACAGCAGCGAGTTGAAGACCTGTTCACGTCAGTTGTCGGTCTGGATCAAGAGCAGCAGGATGACGAGGACGACATGGATGCGGTTCACTCATTCGAAGTTGCGCCAAGCTCGGTCGAAGCCGTAAAGAAGAGGTGCCAGGATATCGATTATCCAGTTTTGGAAGAGTACGACTTCAGGAATGATCTAAGGAATCCCAATTTAGAGATCGACCTCAAGCCATCTACTCAGATTCGACCATATCAAGAAAAATCGTTGAGTAAAATGTTTGGCAACGGACGAGCTCGATCGGGGATCATTGTGCTACCCTGTGGTGCTGGAAAAACTTTAGTCGGAATTACTGCGGCTTGTACCGTGAAAAAGAGCGTGATTGTGCTTTGTACATCATCAGTATCTGTTATGCAATGGAAAGCAGAGTTTTTGAGATGGTCAACGATTCAACCTGAAAGTATAGCAGTGTTCACGTCTGAAAGCAAGGAGAAATTCCGTACTGATGCTGGTTTGGTGGTGTCGACCTACTCCATGGTGGCCAATACCCGTAACAGATCGCATGATTCGCAGAAGATGATGGACTTTTTGACCTCACGGGAGTGGGGCTTTGTCATTCTTGACGAAGTGCATGTCGTACCTGCCGCAATGTTCCGAAGAGTTGTGACTACGATCGCAGCTCACTCCAAACTGGGGCTGACCGCGACGCTTGTTCGAGAAGATGACAAAATCGACGATTTGAATTTCTTGATTGGACCAAAGCTATACGAGGCTAACTGGATGGATCTGGCCCAAAAAGGCCATATCGCTAACGTTCAATGTGCTGAAGTGTGGTGTCCTATGACGAGCGAGTTTTACAACGAGTATCTTAAAGAGACGCCTCGAAAACGCCGTTTGCTGTATATCATGAATCCGACAAAGTTTCAGGCGTGTCAATTTCTGATTGATTATCATGAGAAACGCGGTGACAAGATTATCGTATTTTCAGATAACGTTTATGCGTTACAGGCGTACGCACAGAAACTGAAAAAATTTTTCATTTACGGAGGTACTCCGCAAGCAGAACGGATGAATATTCTTCAGAATTTCCAACTGAACCCAGAAGTAAATACGATTTTCCTGTCCAAGGTTGGAGATACTAGTATCGATTTGCCTGAAGCTACCTGTTTGATTCAAATCTCGTCGCATTACGGTTCACGACGTCAAGAGGCACAGAGATTGGGCCGTATTTTGCGCGCCAAGCGTCGTAACGATGAGGGGTTTAATGCATTTTTCTATAGCTTGGTTTCGAAAGACACGCAGGAAATGTACTATTCGACTAAGCGGCAAGCCTTCTTGGTAGATCAGGGCTACGCATTTAAGGTAATCACACATCTTCAAGGCATGGAGAAGTTGAATGACTTAGCATTTTCCTCTCAAGCTGAACGTCGTGATCTGCTCCAGTCGGTTTTACTTCAGAACGAAGAAGCGGCCGGGATTGAACGTGGCGATGATGCAGATAATTTTGTTGGCCGGGATTCAGGATACGTTAAGAAATCTAAACGAATGGCGGGCTCGCTATCTTCCCTTGCCGGTGGTCATGACATGGCTTATGTCGAGTACAACAAATCTAAGAAGAGTGATAAAGGCTCTAAAAACAATATGATCAGGAAGCTCCTCACCAAAAGGAAATAAACAAACACAAAATCAAATTTGCTCTTATACGTGGCGTTACAAATTGGCTGGCAGTATAACTTAGATAAGACATATATATATATTAATCGTGGAGCCATGTACAAAAGTCTTCAAGACCTAATTTTATACTAACAGAAAGCGTAGATCGACGAGGCCATCAGTTCTTCAACTTGGACCCCCAATGCTGGAGAACCTCTTTTTCAGCAGGAGTCAAGTACTTGACAAAGATATTTTGCAGCTGATCTTTCTCGGTCTCGTACAGAGTGCGAAAAAAATCAATAAGGATCTGGTTTGTTTCGTCGTCGCCTCCCTTGTCACCGAAGACTGTGGCATCATCGTCGTCATCATCGTCTGCGACATCTCTGTCGTTGCTGTCGCCATCAAAACTCTCAGATCGGGCAAGCCTCTTGAGCTCTTTCATCGTCATCCCAAAATCCTCTGGATTGAACACATCTTCCCATCCGTCGTCGTCACCGTCTTCAGCTATGGCACTATCATTACCTTCCACATTTTTCCGCGATACTAGCCCGGGTCGAGTGGAAGAATCCGAATCGGGGATGTTTTTGAGTTCCTCAATAAACAATTTGACTATTTTGACCGGCGCTGGAACGCTAGTAAACTTCAAAGGCTGGTTTCGAGCCATTGATCGCGTTTTGATCATCATTGTATCTTCGATGATCAATTCCCCATCAACCATACTTGCCTCGATTCGTGAATCATGCAGAAAATAGAGCTTGGCTAGAGCAACCACGTTGAGCTTAATCTCTTTGAACCCTTTAAAAACATCAAAATTAGCAAGCCATGCTTCGAGTACGACAGTCAACCCGGTTCCGTTAGATAGAGCCATTTCTGCTAGGAAATTGACTACCCCCTGAGATTCAATTGTAACCATGTTCGCAAATACTAATATCAGATTCTGTACAAACATAGGATTCCGCGCAGTCTCAAGTCTTTGGGCAGTAGCCGTCAAGAGCTGGCCTAGCAAGTCACCTAGATCACGACCGAACTTGTCAACCACTTCAGTGACGACTTCGCCGACACATAAAGCGCAAGATTCGTCGATCTCAGGACGAAGTAGTCTTGCGACAAGATTAAGCACAATCTCCAGACCAGACTTTCCTTCTGGCGAATTGTACTGCAAAAGCTGTTCGGGATCGTGCTGGATAATATGAGCAACAAATTCCGAGCCAAATTGCAGCAACTGATTATCGTCGGCTATCAAAAGCAAATCGGCGACCTTTGGAAACACAAAATCAACCAACCCGGCTGGCAAAGGTGTTGGTGCATGATCCACCAAGATAGACAATAGATTTACAATCAATGTCGAGTTTGGGATGTTTTCTGACGGCGATGCACCGAGACCAATGACCAAGGATGGAATAACAGACTCACAAAATCGTTGGTAGTGTTCTGGCTTCGTACTTTCGGCCAGGTAGTTAAATGCTTCATCAGTATCACTCGTGAGCTGTACGTTTGACGCGTCACTAGCCGCAGCAGTAAATAGAAACTCAACAATCCGGGAGTCGGGCAAGATGGCCAAGTCTGGTGCAATCTTCATCGCTAGTTGCAATGTATCCACAATCAGCGACGGAGTTTCATCACTAGCATCGGCAATGATTGACCCTACTCCTTCAACAATAGCCATCTGCGTCGGCTTTGACTGTTTTCGTGGGTCGGCTCTGAGGAAACGTTGGATGGCTAGCAAACAACAGGCTCGGACTATAAAGCTTGCATCCTGCGAGCTTGCTCGCAGTGTTGAGTCGAACAGTTGATCAAAGACATTCATTGAGGTAAGCACACTCGCAAGATTACGCGCCAGCGTTCCAGCAAATATGTAGGCTCTTGCGCGCAAGAACTCGTTAGGGTGTGTCATACAGTTAGAGATGATTTGCAATATCTCGTCAATCAAGGGCCTGCTTGCCAGTTGCAGACCGAAATCTGAATCTTGGACCAATACAGTCTCTAAAATATACATCGTGCCTTCCAGCTTTCGCCAGTAGTCCATGCCAACTTCTGCAGACATTAAAAGTTTGTTTTTGAGCGTGTATACAAGTGGATCAACGATGTGTTCGCCGAGGGCCAGCACAAAATCTGTAGATGAGCTACGGCAAGTGTATTTCGGTGACAGTGACAATTCCTCAGTGACAAACGAATTAGGATCGTCTTTCCAGTCATCCTCATCCTCAACAGCAATCTGGGCAAGTGCAACACAGACATCAATCAGATTATTCATGTTACCGCTGGACTCTCTAAAGTACTTTAAAATCTTCGGATTGGATATGACGAGTCTCAGAAACTCCAACTCTTCCGCAACCAGCGATTTGACGTATCGTGCGAGTCCATCCGGATCTGTTAAATCTTCATCACAATCAGCAGCCATAAATAAAGACAGGTATAGCTCTGCACTAGATGTAATGTCGCTCCACACAGCTGGAAACAACCGATCGTACAGAACAGCTTGTACTTCAGCAGGAAATGTGTTTTCCAGCTGCTCCATAGCTCTGACTGTTTGATACTTCAAATTGTAGGTATCAGCAGAAGATCCAGTCACGGAAAGACAGTGGACGAACACGGAAGACCAAGCCTCGACCACTCGAGCTACAAAGTCTTTCATATCCATGTTTGACGACTCTACCTGGTTGAAAAAATTAAGTGCAATCCGTACGGTGTCAATAGTGCTAGCTTTGGTAGTATTTCCGATCTAAGTATTAGTATATGGATCCAGTCCGGGTTAAATGAACGAACTCACCGTTGGAGATTCAGTAATGGTAAACAGTGATTCAAATACGGGGCCCGCGATAGACGAAAATTGGTCGAAGGTAAACCCGTCATCAAGAAGCTCTACATGCTTAGCATCTGGGCAGTGTTACCAATAAGTTAAGAAATACTGACCTTTTAAAATAGTCAGTGCACCATCAATATGATCACATTCAGCACTCTTGAGGAGCCTCATGAGATCATCAAACAGCCCAGGCCACTCATCCGGAAAGTCGCAACTAGAGATTCTTGAAATCACATTTGCGGCCAAAGAGCGCATTTTACTCGAAGACGACGCCAATATCTGAAATAAGCCAAAGCGAACAATCTCCTTGGTTGCCTGCATCAGAGGCTTGCCGTTGAACGCATCAAATTGAATACCCCATGTCGCGAGTATTGTCAACCGTAGAACCACAAGTGCCGATTGTCGAGATCCAAGATCATGATCTGCAAAAGAGGCAATTTTCAATAGCTGCTTGACAAAATCGTCGCTATTCGTCTCTTGCAGCATCTTGATATGCCGCTCAGCTGATGTTCGCAGGTCATAGTCTGCTGATTGGGTTGACCGAAGCAACTCCAGCACCTGTTCCTCGTTAAGACTGAAGGACTCCATGGAGCGTCGAGCTTCGTGTAATCTCTGCTATGAAACTCTCGAGCCGCCTTAACTGAACTAGGTCGATGTCTTGTGTAGACGTTGAAGTCGACGGCTTCAATTTGTTCCAAAGGTCTAGCTAATAGCACGCGTAGAGCATGGCCTGTCACGTGAAGGAGCCTTTATTTACTATACGTCGCGTTTTAATCGAGAGCGCGCGTCACGTCAAGAAACCGTATACCGAGCAACGAGTTGACTGGTAGGCTGAGTGATGTCGGAAGCTGATGGATGATGGCAACCACGTCACGGTCGCTACCTAAATGGACCTTTAATGAACTGCTCGCAGCCTATTCTGACTTTCTGATTGTCAGCATTCATGCGGTTTTGTACGAGCGGAAGGTGTATCCGCATGAATCATTCATTCTCGCCCGGAAATATAATTATCCCGCCAGACAGTCCCGCCATCCTGGTGTCTGCCAGTGGATAGTAAACAGCATTGGATCATGTATGGAGTATTTGAAAAAGGTGAGAATAGCTACCGGCTTTTAAGTGTGACCTGGCTGAGATATGCAGGGTGAGGTGGTCAAGGTGTCTATAGTAATCTTGTCGTCTGGGGATGTGCCGCTGGAACGATACGTATTCGACGTCACAGACTTTCCCAGGATACCATTGGGTGATCTTGACACCGAGTAAGAAAATCTTAAAGCTATATTAGGTGATCTTGCCTAATCTAACGACGGATATAGAATTGACAACGTCGAGCTTAGCATCGAAGATATTGAAGAACAGTTCCGGGCATGCATCATGAAACTTGGCAATGTATCCTCGGTTCTAGGCGACCTTCCTGAAGATGACGAGTACTCTTTCACTCTTGCAATCGAACTGACCGGGGACGCGAAAGCTCCTATAGAACCAGGCTCTAAATGGGTGCCCGCCTCGGACTTGAATCGGGTTAATTCAACTCCTGATGAGACCACGCCTCCACAATTCTCCGGTCCCAAGATTAAACCGTTGAGGAACGTACTCATGGGACCGTTAAGTTTCGACATATGGGTGGAAATATCGAAATCAAGGCAGAAAATGATCACGAGATAGTTTTTTTATAACTTAATTACGAATCATATGATTTCTAATATGACTAATAGATAGATGCTTTCTACGCCTGTGCTTGACGTATCTCGCGTTGACCTCCCCGGAACATGCCACTATATACAAAAAAAATTAGACGAAAAAATCAGATCAGTAATAAATGACTGTAACAAAATGATGGCCGACTACTCAAGAGCCATGAGTGTTTTACAGTTTTCGTACACTACGTAACTGATACTAACAGCAGGTGCCACTTTAGCAAGATTGGGAATCAGTCCATTGAACAGCGCACGATATCCTTCGTGCCTGACGGTTTTGTGGAAACAATCAATCATGCCAGTATACGTGTGGGGATGTGCAGCAGTTCCTTGGGCTTGCAACCGGGTTCGGATCAAGTTGATAGGGTATACCAGAGATGCTCCAACGCTCCCGCTGATAGCTCCCATGCTTAACACAACAAAGTTGCCAACTTGGACATCGTTTGGATCTATGTTGTCTTTCGTGGCCTTTGCCTGTACGTAACCTCGCTTCATTGCCGAGAACATACCTAAATCAAGCGCAGAGTAGGGAAATATCCCTCCCAATCCAAGCACTAATCCACGGTAATAGGTCTTCAGCCCACCTTTTCGCCACATTTGCTTGGCAGTTTTAGCCATCAACTTGTTGCCTCGCAGTGTGCTTGATTCCGCCTCGCATTGTACTCGAAACTTCAGCGTGTCAATCGGGTACACTGCAAATTGCGACACGACGCCACCGATACCACCAGCGAGAAACGATGCCAACGATGACATTTCATTGACAGTAGTGCCTTCTATCTGGGCAAACAATCTTTTGGCAGCTTCAAACGAGCCAAACTTAATAGCAGACTCTGGCAGGACCTTCAATATGTTCAATCCGTTACCAACAAAGAAATTTGAGAACCCTCCATGTTTCCAAATATCTTTGGTCGCTTCCCACAATGGACTATGTTTTGCATTCATCGATGTGGTGATGCCTTCCGAAGTGGCGGTTTTAGCTGAAGCTTTGAGTACATCAGCCATCGTCTGACTTGTCTGAGCAATTAGGTACACTTTTAATCGGTCAAACGGAGCGGTCGCCGTTCTCGACACTACCCCGGCAGCACCGCCGGCCACAAAGTAACCAATTCCGCTCAAAAGATCATCACTGAAGATCACATCTCCTTCTGCATTGAGTGGTATGCTATTGATAAAATATCTGTACGCTGATCTGATGGTAAGGTCGTCGATCGGCATGAATAGTAAAAAGTTACGCCATTCGTCAAATGAAATCGCTAAACATGTAAGCTCGACATCCACCCGCACCGCACAACTGATACATACAGCCATCGTGATTTCGATCAATAGAATAGAAGAACTGCTCGAGCTTGTCTGCAGGAACATTGAGTCCAGCAGCAGCAAGTGCACTGGCAACTTCTTTCTTGTCCAGGTGACCACTGTGATCTTTGTCGATGCTATTGAATAATTCCTTGAGCCGATTCTCTGTCC
The DNA here is from genome assembly GCA_030580395.1 of Myxozyma nipponensis. Classification (NCBI taxonomy): domain Eukaryota; kingdom Fungi; phylum Ascomycota; class Lipomycetes; order Lipomycetales; family Lipomycetaceae; genus Myxozyma; species Myxozyma nipponensis. The sequence goes on from JAKTSU010000124.1 coordinate 21,727, forward strand.
TGGCCACAAACCTGCAAAATTCATCATACTTTAACTAGTGTCAGCTACATCCTTCAATACTAAGGAACCTGGCAAAAGATCTTACCTCTATGACGCCGTCGCCGTCTTTGTCGACCATTGCCAGCATATCGGCTACGGTATCGTCTGCATGCTCAAGAGCTACGTGAACAAGGTCAGCAAAACTCAATAGCAAGCAATATTGCAAGTCAAACTTACGGTGGTGATACAACCGAAATCCTGCTTTCAGGCTCTCTTTATCTAAGTAACCCTTCTTTTTTGTATCCAGCGACAGAAACAGTTTTCTGATCTGCTCTTGATTCGACACTGCATTTGGTTCCAACGGTGAACTTGTGGACTTATCCTGAGATACCATGTCAACCTCATCCGTCTATTGACGTCGATTTAAAATCTGTAACAAGCTATACTTTTGCTCGGGTATGAGCGTGACGATAGACCGGGATCTCGTTTTCGAGTAGTACGCGGGGCCTACACGAGCACCAAAAGGCCAAATACGTCCAGAACAGCCAGCGAAAGTACCGGCCTGGCTACAGACGGTGATCACCGAGAAGTTCTTTGACAGGATCGAGTATAGTCCTATCCGGGCATATTCAACCCGCGCCATTTGGTTTCGCTAGCTCTCGCTTTTTTTTTAGCACTCTTGGGAACGCTTGGGACGATCGGCATTTTGGCATGCCGGCAGCCGCATCACGAACCCCTTAGTATAGGCCAGAGTCAGCTCAGACCTTTTTGATTTAACCGATTTAGTACAGTTTTCTTTGTGGTTGATGGAAAATAGATGATCGAGTGCTGGAAGAAAGTGAACATCATAAACAAATTGATGACAACCCCAAGTTGCACAGTTTATTGAGCCTCCATGTGTCGTCAGACGGCTGAATGAAAATATTTAACGCAGATTGAGAGCAGAGCAGTCTAGAATGGACAGGGTTTGAACATACGTTTTAGTATAGAGAAGAAAGTTTAGTTAATGTCGATATGCACGGTGTTTGTCGCACTGCCGCATAGCTATGAGGACATTAATAATAAAATATGAGGATGATTGCCGCATATCGCACTTGGTGGTTCTGAAAGGCACAGACGCCAAGAGGAGCGACGGCGTTAAAATACTCTTTGAAAAAAGAGACTACGACTTAAACACAGAAAATATGGTTAACTACAACATTATTGCTGCTCTTGCCTTTTCCAGTCACTGCGGTTAAGATATCGAGAGCAGCCTAATGAGTATGCCAGTTCCTGTGCCGCAGCGCCGACCATACTGTATATGGCAAGCCGAGTTTGCGTTAGGACTATGCTTGCATGCAGGGAACATCGATGGTTTGCCTGCGAATTAAATCCACATATCTTCGCGTCGACTTGCCGCCCGGGTCTTCGGATTGCACATCTCATTCATTACATTCCCTGCAGCATGCGGCCCCTGGTCTTGACTCGGTCGCTGCGGTAATCAGTGGTGCGATGCAATAGGGAAATGCAGCACAGCATGACACCAAAAAGCTGCCTTGAGCCCTGAAATTTGCTCTCTATTCACAGCTACATATAAAAGCCATGCTATTAACAATCTTATCGAATTTGTGATAGCAGATAGGAGTTCTATACACCAAAGAGCTTCGCTCATAGCAGGAATACAAGCCCCCTGAAAACCAATGCCATGATGAGCCGCCGCCCCGGTCGCGACGTCGGTTCCGGCAAGCGGTAAACAAACAACAACCAACTGTTAGCGCGACAGGTGCCCTGAAAAACACCGAGAACAGCCATATAATATTGTTTGTTGCAACCACTTTTCACGGCTGCTAGAGTACTTGACTGCCAAGGATATATGTTGATTTCTGCTGATCTCTATACATATACCACTTTGGTCTGCATGTGTGGGCAGTTATTGGAGTGATCATAGATTGACAGCATCTGATTTGCATCCCAGTTCCTATTTCCGGCTGATAAGCTTGCCCCTCCCTTTGAGAAGCGCTACACAAGATCTGAATCATAACACGCACTCATTTTAGTCTTGACCTGCTCTTGCATTATATTCAGATAGAGCTGCCCGACTGTTGCTGTCTCTCGAGATCGTTTGTTTATCGTTTACGACAATGCCAGTAACAAGGTCAGCTTCTCGGGTGTCGGCCAATACTGATCGACAGTCCAGCTTGGTCCGATCAAGTGTCCCGGAAATGTCAAAATGCGGAAAGAGAGGAAAAGGTAAGATGAATGCATCTTGTCTACCAGTAGCGTCTGGTCTAACCTCGAATAGCATCTGAAGGGCTCCAGACAGGAGCAGCATCTAAAACAAAAGCAAAAAGCAATTCGAAGAAAGGAAGAAGAAAGAGCCGTCAGTCTTTAGCAGATGTGACTGCCGAGGCTACTAACGCCGCTATAAGCCCGCAGGCACCGAGCCCCAAGACTGCTGCTATCTCGCCTACTTCTACTTCTTCTAAACGAGCTCTGTCTACGGCTGAACCTACCACGACCAATAGTGTCAATCATGACAAAATTCTCACACTACAGTCTTTTGATTCTGATGGTGAAGGCTACGACGAAGAAGACTTGTTCGAGAAATCGATCATATGGTCGGCAAAGAAAGCTCGCAAGACAGATGCGGTAGTAGCGGCTCCCGCTAGTGTTTCAGCGCACGAAGACAGCCCATTAAGCGGAAGAGTAACTTATTCCCCCGTGTTTGCAGCAGTCCTTGAGAATGGAATATATGGCAGCACTCCAGAGAATGCCCAGAAGGTAAAATACCCAGATTACTTTTTTTGAGACAACTACTAACGATTTTAGGTCTCCACTGGCGACAAGAAAAAAGCGAGAGAAGACGTGGCCTCTGCCAGAACAACAAAAGACTCAAAGTCTATGAGTCTTCTGCGAACTCTGGCAGGCAAGAAGCCTGCGACCGGTAACAAAGAAGCGCATAAGAAACAAGTTCCTACCCAGCAGCGTGGACCACGTCAATTCGCATCTACGAGTAACTTGACAGCAAGCGTTTCCCAGACACAAATTCCAGTAGTTAATGCTACGCTCCCTAGCAAAGCTGAAAACAAACTTACAAGTGTCATCTCGAGTCTGACGCGGAAGCCATCAAGTCTGCGGTCGCCTAGGCCGCCGACGGTCACTGCACCGTTTACATTCGCAACTGATAAACGAAAACTTGCCCGTACTAAGATCCAGGAGGTGGAACATGAACTAACAGCGTCGGCCACACCTACGAGGCCTGCCTTGCACAAGAAACGAAGTGCACTATTCGATCGGGAGAAGGCGGTTAAGCGTTCTTTAAGTAATCTCAGCTTGCGAAGTACCTATTCGACAAAGACTGAAATCGCGGCAGAATCCTACAAGATACACTCTGATTTGTCAACACAGCAGTCTGGCGCCATTAATGAGACTGAAAGGGACAGCCACAGCTATGCCCTTGTTGAGATACCCACCACCACCACCACTGCGACAGCGGCCACTTCCCGGATTCGCCAACGCTCTCCTGCCACATGCGTTCCTGAGAAGCAAGAGTCGCTGACTGATGAGATGAGTTCACTACGTATAAATACACCGGTACAGAGAATCTCTGTATCAGTCCAGGGAGCAGCGGAGCAGGCTCGTATAGCGGCAGTTGAGCAGGGCAAACGAGCAGTCGAACGATGGGCGATGCGTCAACAGCAGACGATGACGTCGAGATAATCTCTTTAGTAGCATCAGGGTTTGTATAACAGAGCGGAATTGTCGTACATGTGAATATAAGTAATCAGATTAATTGTATAACATAACTTAGATGCGTGTAGTTCGTTGCAGTTTGCCGCGGAGTCCCCCTGAAAAGCTGTAATAAGT
>JAKTSU010000125.1:0-25060 GCA_030580395.1 Myxozyma nipponensis
CAACAGCAACAGCAACAGCAACAGCAACAGCAACAGCAACAGCAACAGCAACAGCCACAGCCACAGCAAGTTGAGCAACTTATGGTGGTGCAGGCACCGACTGCGCAGAATATAGTGACGCCGGCGTTTCTTATTTGAGGATGTTCGGGAATGGGAGAGGGTGCGATGGACCATGGTGTTTTGTTTTGCGCGCGGTTCAAAAATTTCTGTACCTTTTGGACTAGAGCGATATGATTTTTCTGCCTTGTACAATTTTGATAATACAATATATATAAATTTTGTTGACAAGTGACAATCGACAAGTGACAGAGTTTGATTGCCGAGACTTGGGGGTGTGGCCCGGGTAACAAACTGGGAAACTTGGGGGTTTCTTCCCGACGTGATGGTGAAACTAGATTGAGACGGATCAGAAGCAGTAGGGAAGACAAGACAATCAAATCAAGGAGAAGTGGGGTTTGTCGATGAATGGATGGAAGGGAGTAACGAAGCGCCGTATGTGGCTACGGATCCGCCGAATATGATATCTCTTGTGCCGTCGAGTGTACCAGATCCACGTCTCACCAGCGGCCAACAACGAAACCCGGAACCAGCAGCAGCAGGAGGATGGCGTGGAGCAGGAGTGAAAGATAGCAAGACTGGTCGTGAGGAAGTCAATTGGCCTAGTTGGGCTGAAGCAGCACTTCCTGGAAGCGAAAACCGACCGAATCAGATGGTATGGCTGATTTTTGGCGCGACAGGAGTGATCGGGCGACAGATTTGCCGGGCGGTGCTGGAACGGGGGGACGTTGTGGCCGCGTGCTCTCGTAATGTCAAGAGCACGGTCACGGTTCCGGCAGCGTGGTCGGATAGGCTTGTGACGCATGCGTGCGACGTTCGGTCGCGGCCGATGGTGAGCGCATGCGCCGACAAGACGGTTCAGCGCTGGAACCGGATCGACGTGGTGGTGGACTGTGTCAGTATCGGAGTCGTGAGCGCGTGCGAAGAGCAGGACGACGGCGACGTGCGGGCCCAGTTTGAGACCAACGTGATGGGCCTGATGCATATCGTGCACGCGACGATGTCGTTCTTGCGACTGCGCGGCAGAGGCAAGTACATCGTCATGAGCTCGGTTGCCGGCACCCTGGGCCTGCCCGGCATGGGTCCGTACTCTGCCACCAAATGGGCTGTCGAGGGCATGGTCGAGTCGCTTGCCTACGAAATAGAGCCGTACGGCTGTCATGCCACCCTTGTCTATCCTGGCTCTGTCACCGAAGACCAGTAAGCGCGTCTGTTTTTGCTGAATCTTCATTTGACTGACGATATATAGCTTATCTGGCGAGCGCAGCCTTCCATGGCGACACTTTGTGATCAAACCGGTCAGCGCTGAGTACAGCGGTACGCCGGCTGAGTATTCCCGAAGGTTCATTTTGTGGATGAACACTCACCGGCCTACCAGTGCCAGCAAACTAGGCAAGATCATATGGGAGGTGGGTAGTCTACAACAGCGGTTTATCATTGTTGACGTCAGCTAATGACAGCTTGCTCGGTGCAATCATCCGCCAATGCGGCTGTTGCTAGGCACCGAGGCGGTCGAAACCATGCGAGACAAGCTGCGGCAGGTGGTCGAGGAAGTCGAGGACTGGAAGTTTCTCTACACTGGAGACGACGATCATGCAATCTAGAAATCTCGATGGCGTAATTCCAATTTTTCCGTAGCTGAGATGTCCCCCCCCCCCGCATCGGAAACATTCAAACGGCCAAGCGTAGATTATTTACGACGTGACTTGTGCTGGAATGTTAACACAATTGTTACTCCCCCTTCTTCCGAGGCTAGGATTCTGCAGCAGCCAGGCCCCGGTTGGGTGGGGGGGGGGGGTGGGGGTCTGTGCTCTTGTCGCGGCCGTTACGATACACCAGGCCGGACTGCCTTTTAGCCCCGGCAAATGACCATTCGTGGAGGGTATACGTGACTAGTTATGGGACAGCATAGGCAGGTTATTCCTATAATCAAGTCTCTCGCGCGTTAGCACTGACGACGGCAAACCGGGCCCACCATCAGGACCATCCCAGACAGTTTAGCAAACCAGGCCGCCGGTTCTGACAGCCGAGTTTTTGGCGGCGCTATTTGGGGGGTTAAAAAAAAAAAAAACACAAACCAACGGGTTGGCGAATGTATATTTAGTGGACCACGAGAGGGGGCCGTAGATTTGAATTAAATTTTGATTGAGTGCCACGTTCTACGAGGACCGGTGGTGTTGGGGGCGGCGAGCGGCGGAACGACTCGGTCCGCGCATAGTCTAGAAGCTGCCGAACCACGAGGTGATCAAACATCCGGTTTGCGGGATAAGGCTACGGAATTGGCTCTGCCGTCCGTCCGCTGGACGTCAGAGCCAGGTAGTGAGTGGATCAGCCCTGTTGGTGAGATTTATGCACGGGGGCCAATAAGCAGACTTTGCTGGCCGCTGTTGAGTAGTCCGCCTCGGGGGGCATGATGTGACTTGGTGAGCCATATAGGGCCAGAGGATCCGCCGGGACCAGGAACACAGACTGCAGGCTCTCTCGCTCGGCAAGACGGAGCTGGACGGAGCTGGACGGCAGCGGGCGGTGCATAAGTGAATTTAATGGATGCAGGGTTAGTCTGCGAGTACGTACGTACGTAGCATGCCGACGACGATATCAGGGTGCTCGGTCAAGACAAGGGCCACGCCGTGAAGCATTGTGTCGTCCATCAAACCGTCACATCCAGTAGTCTGTAAAGAAAACCTCGAGTGCATGCAGGCTATTGTAATCACTATTGTCGTTTTAACCGTTATTATCCTCATATTTGAAAGTATATCTAGAACACGAAGCTATGACAGAATGGTGCATGCTCGAGTAGTGGATATGACGTACGGGCCTCTCTCCCCCTTAGCCCAGCCCAGCCCTGCTTATCGATGATTATCCCCCACTCGAGACGCTTCATCCCCGGCACGACCCACCACCGCCTGGCGACTTTCACGTAGAAAAGGCCTTTAGCAATCACCAGCAGCAATAGCCAGTAGCAGCATCAGCCAAAAACGTCCAGCCCAGCCCAGCCCCAGCAGCCATCGCCGTTGCCGTCGTCGTGCCATATTTGCTTTTTTTTTTTTTTTTTTTTTTTTTCCCTCTTCCCGGCACTATCGAAGGAAGCAGGACCGAGCCGCAAGCTTGCTGCACAAAAAAGAAACGTGCCCAGAAACGCCCTTGCAGCCCCTCCAGCCAGCCATCCAGCGGGGCGGTCTTCGTCGGCTCGGTTCGTTCCCCCTTCGTTCAGGTCTTTGCTCGTCGAACACTCGACGCTCTCGCTGCCAGTAGTAGTAGTAGTAGTAGTAGTAGTAGTGCTGGCTTCTTCTTCTTCTTCCTCACATTCGCTTTTTTTTTTTTTCCTTCCCACCCAATCCCCGTTTTTCCACCCCGCCACAGCATCCAATCACCGCTCACATCCCCCCCGGTGTTGATTTTTTTGCGTCCCGTCCCACGGCTTCGTCTGGATTCTTCGTCGCCGCCGAGTTTTTAAACCAGGCTTGGGCCTCATCAATATTTGATCGTGCGTGCGTGCGTGGTCGTGCCTCCCTGCCCCCCCCGTTTGCTTGCGGTTCCTCCTACTCCGGCGCTTCGGTTTCTGCCAATCGATCTGCATAGCTCGCTCCGGACATAGCAACAACTCATCAAAAAAATCAAAAAAAAAAAAAAAAAAAAATCAAGTGATTTTTTGCCAGCTTGTTCTGAGTCTGGTCTGGGTTTTGCTTTCAACTGTTTTTTCTCAGAATCGATCGCTTGCTTTTTTGCAGGACTGCTGCTGCCAGGTTGGACAATTGTCGGTCGCACCCGCCGCGCGTTGACTACTACTAATTACTACTACTCCTACTTTCACTGCTCGCTACACTTTCTACTCAGGGCCGCTCGCTGAGCGCATACACATACATCGGCTGTCAGAACATCCCCCCCCCTCCATCACATCTCATCACATCACCCATCCTGCTCCTCGAAGTCTGCCTTCGAACCGTGTGACACATATAGTCTCGGCGGGTACTTTCTGTCAACCAGGTTGCCGTCGATCGTCGTTGCTCCACGCACACGCACACCACAACCTCGTCGTCGTCGCACCACTGCCATCGTCACTCCACTTGCTACGATCCATCAAAAATGTCATATCAACGGGGTATAATGGGTGCCGCCGGCCCTGCTCAGCGTATTAACGAGCTATTGGAGGCGCTCAAGCAGGAGTTCGAGACGGTTGCTTCCGAAGCAAATCTCTACCGTATGCACAAGGAAGACTTTGACCACAAATGTGAGTACTACCGCCCCCGGTTTCTTATGCTATTTGAATCAGTCCAGATGCGGTTGCAGATGCGGGTTACGGTTCCGGTGACCTGTTGGTTTACCGATGAAATTTCTGTTGTTGTTCTATACCAGCATATCCAACCACCATCACCACCGGGGGAAGCACCCGACCTCGACCTCGACTACGATCACATCCACATTTTGCGAGTCAATAAAATACACAAACTCGAACCCTCGATCATGTCACAGACTAGAAAATGATTGATGCTATTGTCTCATTATATGCACAACCGGCGATGCAGCAGCAGCAGCAGCAGCAGTCAGCTGCTGCTGCTGCCGCAACACCATCGTCTCAGTTTCATCTCGTGCGTGTCCTTATTTTTCCACACCCGGGGGGGAAGGGATGGTGGCCCAGGTCTACAGAATCCCACCGCCGTTTTTCTTTGCCCTGCGGCAGTTGCTTTTTTTTTTTTCTCTCACATCTTCCTGTTTCTTGCGCACACCTTTACGTGGTCCGTGTGTCAGAATTATATGATTGGCCCCCGGTAACGAGCCAGAGATATACCCCTTGCCCATCGCCATCCGCCTTTCTGGTGGCTGTTGTTTCTGATTCTACTTTTGCTTTTTCCTTTCTCTTCCGTCCCCGCATCTGGACTGTTCTTATTTTTTTTTTTTTTCCATTCATTCATTCTTTCGTCCGAGCAGACTCCCGGTCTTCTCTCATCTCTCGCTTATCGCCGGTTGCTGCTGTCAGCGTCAACCCTCCAGATCACATCATGCCGCCCGCGCCGTTAGCGTTGCCGGCTTTTTTTTTACTGGACTGTCGTCCCCCGTCGCTGAGACCTGATGCTCCCCCGCCTGCTAATTAACTTGGTCTCGCTTCTTCTCTGGCAGCACCCAGCTCTCTTTGTCTCTGTTCCACATGCGGATGGAATGTCATCAGCGCGTTGGAATTTTGCTGGAGAACGAGCGAGCGCCGGCCCAAAAAAACGGATTGAGCAAAAAAAAAAAAAGCAACGCACCACCGAGACCTAAACGGGTGACCTTTTGTGGTTTTTTTTTTTTGTTTTTTTTTTTGTTTTTTTTTTCATTTTCTGGCTGCCAGCCCGAACCCTGGAACTGGGTGGAGAGCGGAAAGCGGCGGAAAGCAGCAGCGGCGGCGGCGGCGGCGGCGGCGGCGGTGGGGTTGGTTGGTTATATATGCTGCAGTCTGGTGAGCACAGCTAGCTGTCCAGACGAGAGCGAGGTCGTGGCAGTCGGGCTGGCATCAGCATCAGCAATTGGCGATTACCTGGCAGTATTGACGTTCGTAATGCTGTCGAGGTGCTGCAAAAAATCCCTGGCGGTGACGAGCACGGCAAAAAATGACGACAGCGTGCGGCGCGCAGCCCCAGCCCCCCCGTCGGTCCCGCTCTGCGGCGCATCTGGTGCGGCTTCTTGACACGTCGTCAATCAGAAACCCGGATTTGGCTCTCGGTCGACTCAGGGGCCGCGGCGGCTCGTCACTATACTGGCGCAAGAGAGAGAGAGAGAGAGAGAGAGAGAGAGAGTTGCACGACGAACGACGATTGCAATGGATAGCGGAATGTACCGGATGCTAACGTATTGTAGATAACCAGCAAGCTGCGGAAATGCAGCAGATAAGACAAAACGTGTATGACCTGGAGATGAGCCACCGCAAAATGAAGGACCAGTAAGTGTGGATTGGCGGCAGCCCCCGAGGATGGGAATGGTTAGATGCTGACTGGTCTAGATACGAAGAGGAAATCTCTCGGCTCAAGCGCGAGCTCGAGGCTCGTGGTGCGCATGTGCCGCCTGCGGCTGCTGCTCATCCTGCACCACAGACCGGTCCGGTCGCATCTCAAGGCCCGGTTGCTCCCGGCGCTGCTCCCCCCTCGCTCGGCCACTCGTCGTCAAGCGTGTTCCAGGGAATCATGTCGGGCCAGTCGGGACCATCGCTTGCGCCCCCGCAGGACGATGCCACCATGCAACAAGGCCAGCCGCAGGCGGCCGCGGGGTTGCAGCCTGCACCGCCGTTGGCATCGGCTGGACAACAACAACAACAACAACAACAACAGCAGCAGCCGGGATACGGACCGTCGGGGTACCTGAACGGGTACCACACCACCCCGTCTCAGCCTCAGTCGGTGGTACCGTTGCCACCACCACCACCACCAGCAGCGGCAGCCGCTGCTGCTGCAGCTCCAGGCAGCGGGGCGGCGGCAGCGTCGTCGATCGCGACGGCACCTGCCACACCTCAAATCCAGAACCAGACGATTGAGTCGCGCTCGCCACACCGGTCGAGTCCGACGCCGCAGGGAAACAATCTGGCGGACCTGGATTTCGACCGGGTGCCGGCGGAATTCAAAAAGCAGGCCAACGACTGGTTTGTGATCTACAACGACCGGGCACCGCGCATCCTCGACGTGGATCTCGTGCACACGCTCGAGCACCACTCGGTGGTGTGCTGCGTGCGGTTCTCTGCCGACGGCAAGTACGTTGCCACCGGCTGCAACCGTTCGGCGCAGATCTTTGATGTTCAGACCGGCCAGCGGATATGCCACCTGCAGGACGACACCGTCGAGCGTGAAGGCGACCTGTACATCCGGTCGGTGTGTTTCAGTCCCGACGGCCGGTTCCTGGCAACCGGAGCCGAAGACAAGCAGATCCGGGTTTGGGACATCAAGACCAAGACGATCCGTCACCTGTTCAGCGGCCACGAGCAGGACATCTACTCGCTTGACTTTTCCCGCAACGGCCGTCACATCGCGTCAGGGTCCGGCGACCGCACGGTGCGGGTGTGGGACATGGAGACGTCGCAGTGCGTGATCACGCTGAGCATCGAGGACGGCGTGACCACGGTGGCGTTCTCGCCCGACGGCCGGTTCATTGCTGCCGGATCGCTGGACAAGTCGGTCCGGGTGTGGGATGCCACGTCAGGGTTTTTGGTGGAGCGTCTGGAAGCGCCCGACGGCCACAAGGACTCGGTGTATTCGGTTGCGTTTGCGCCCAACGGCAAAGACCTGGTGTCGGGCTCGCTGGACAAGACGATCAAGTTTTGGGAGCTGCAGTCCGCGCGTGGGCTGTCGGGCTCGCACAAGGGCGGCGTGTGCGTGAAGACGTTCACTGGCCACAAGGACTTTGTGCTGTCGGTGGCGCTGACTCCTGACGGCAACTGGGTGCTGTCGGGTTCGAAAGACCGCGGGGTGCAGTTTTGGGATCCGAGAACCGCCCAGGCCCAGCTGATGCTGCAGGGACACAAAAACTCCGTGATCTCGGTCGCGCCCAGTCCCAGTGGGAAACTGTTTGCCACCGGATCCGGTGATTGCCGGGCGAGGATCTGGCGATACTCGGTCAACGGTAGCTCGTGAGGCGTAAACTAAAGAGATTGCTTCACTTTGCAAAAAAGTACGGCTAGTGGGCTAAGAGATTGTCATACTTTTGGTTCTTGTTTATCTTGTTCATTAGAGCTGTAGTGTATTATTTCGTTGTTTGTTTCTTGTTAGTTTGCTAATTGTTATTTCATTATTTTGGCTTTTACTTTCTTGATTGGTCGTGATGCTCGGGGCGGTGGAGCGAGGTCGGGTTGTTTTACTATGTTGAAGTGAGTCGAAAAATTTGAGCCTTTTCTTTTTTTGTTTTTTTTTGTTTTGTTTATTGTTGTTCATGTACTTTTACTTTACAAATGTATGAAGCCTGACGTGGGTTATTATATACAATAGGGAGCGGTGAACGCCGGTAAAGCCTGACGTGGGTTATTATATACACTAGGGCGTGGTGAACGCCCGTAGAGCCGATTCGAGCTTGACGTGCATTTCGGCCCATTCGTCGTCGCGGTCGGATAGGAAGGTGATGGCACCGCCAGCGCCGAGGGTCCAGTTCGTCGAGTCCGGGTTCGTCGAGTCGTCCGGGGAGGAGAAAGCGGAGCGGATGATGACGCTGAAGTCGCCGTGGCCGGTGACGTCCCAGTAACCGGACACGCCGCTGTAGATCCCCCGGCGGCGATTAAGTTCGAGGTTGTTGAGGAGCTGGACTGAACGTCGTTTAGGGGCGCCGGTCATGGAACCCGGGGGCAAGGCGCCGCGGAGGATGTCGGCGCCGGACGCGTTGCAGTGACGGCCGTAGTTGGATCCGCGGACGACGGACACGAGGTGGAACACGGCGTGGAATTCTTCGACGGCTAGGAGCTGGGGCACGTCTACGGTACGACAGAACTGGAACAGGTCGTGACGGATCAGGTCGACGATCATAAGGTTCTCGGCGACTTCTTTCGCTGTCGCCAGCGCTGCTTCCGCCATTGCCCGGTTGTAGTTCACGGCTGGTTTGGACACGGTGCCCTTGATCGGCCGCATCTCGCAGATCTGAGTGTTGTCGTTCCAGCTCAGGAACCGCTCCGGCGACGCGCCGATGATCGTCGTGTCAGGGTGGCGGATGAAGCATGCGTGGGGAGCTGGATTCAGTCGCCGCAGTGTCTTGAATCGCGTCCAGTCATCGCGGGGACCAACGGTGGTAACGACCGTCTGGTCAGTGAGACATAGTTCGTAGGATGATCCGGCGGCAAGGTGCTGCTTGGCGATGTCGATCCGAGTTTTGTAATCGCCTTCACTCGGCAGTGTCCATGTCATTCCACCTCCTGGCGGCTTTACCTCTACTTCGGGTGACGCCGGCGCCGGCAAGTTCACGATCAGCGACGCCATGTGTCGACACCACTCGACCTGGGATGACTCCGTACCATCGTAGCTTATCGCATGAACATACACTTTTCTCGCCACGTGGTCGACGGCAATCGAGCGGGTGTAGTACGCCATCGACACGTCCGGCGTGGCAGCGATGCCGTCGGCGACGTCAGGCACGTCGAGATCAAGTTTGTCGACGACGCCAGCTTCGTAGGAAAAGAACCCGATAAGGCCGCCAAAAAACGACGGCAGGTCGGCATGCTCGGTTTCCAACCTGTTGACAAACTGGTGCCACGGCTGAGTGCCGGCGTCCAGCACGGCGTTCACGCGATCGAACGGTACCGTCGTCACGCGCATCAGAGCCGCCCATACCTCTGCCATTGACTCCACCTGGCGTACAACGTGGCTGCCGGTGCTACCGGTACCGCCGGTGTAGTCGTAGTGGTGGAACTGGTTGCGGTGGCGCGACGTGTGGAAGTACACGAACCGCTGGTCAGGGGTGACGCCGACGTACGACCACCGTCCCGGCGCCGCTGCCGAGTCCAGCAGGTCAAACGACGAGTCAAACGACGAGTCAAACGACGAGTCAACGGTATCGCAGATCTCGACCACGAATGCGCGTGAGTCGCGGTCGGCGGGGATGTTCACGATGACTTGGTTCAGCACTGCGTTTGGTCGTGGCCGCGGGTCCACCGGCGGCGCCATGATCGGCTGTGCGACGGTCCTGTGTGCGTCGAGCAAGTCCTGAGCCGCTGAGATGTGTTCCGGAGGGTATACTCGATGGGATAGCATTCTCCGGCGCTGGCGAACGTGGTCAGCCGACAGTGTGACGAGGTTCCGCACCGTGTCGGCTCCGAACCGGGAACAGATCGACTCGGGATGGTATTGCACGCCCCATACCGGTGCGTCAGTGTACCTAGCTGCCATCACCACCGGCTGCGGTGTCTTGTCGTCGGCGGCATCAGCATATGCCAGCACCGTCACCCCTGCTGCTGTCGCTGGTGGTGGTGGTGGTGGTGGGGACATGTCAACGAACAACGAGTGGTAGCGTACACAGTTGATATCGACGCGGTCGAGCCCTGCGTACAGATCGTCGGCGCCGTCGGCAGTGACGTCGAGAACAGAAAGTAAGCCGTGCCTAGGCTCCGGTAACCGGTCTATCTTGAACCCGGCCGCCTGCATCATGAACTGGAACCCCAGGCAGACGCCAAACACCACCGGCATCGACGCCCCCGATGGGTGGAGCATGGCGTTCCACAGATGAGGGATCCCGCCGAGATCACCAGGATTGCAAGGCGAGCCAGGCCCGGGACCAATTGTGACCATGTCAAACTGAGCCAGCAGTGCTGACGTTAGGTCTCCGTTGCCGCCGGCCGACAGCTTGTCGGCAGTGACGGCATCGGCTGCCACCACCGTCACCTCCGGCGCCGGATCCACCGCCGTCTTAAGCAGCGCTACCACATTGAACGTGTAGGAGTCATGGGAGTCTATGAACAGGATCCTCAACGGCCCTGCCTCTGGCTCCATCTTTCACTTTAACTTGATCCACGTCGAACTTCTCGCGCATCCCCACTTACGCACAATGCCTTTGCATCATGGTTAAAGCCATCATCGCTGGCCTGCGACTCATCTTTTTTTTATTTTTTTCAGGGGTGGGTGCTACACGACTGCAGGGGTTTGTGCTACACAATTGCAAGGGTAGGGTTATTCGCTGGCCGCCGCGCGCGCGCGACTCACGGCGACTCACACACAGCGCTGGTTGGGTCGGCAAGAAGAAGCCGGGGCGGGTCAACCTGCCAGTCGCGCCACAGCAGGGCAAAGGGCAAAGATCGGGGTCAGGGTCAGGACTAAACCGGGCGGGGCAGGGCGGGCCAGGGCCAGGGCCAGGGCAGGGGGTTATTCCTCGGGCAGTGCAAACAAGCCCCAGCAGTGCAAACAAACTGACCGATGACCAACAATTAGCCGGGTAAAGCAACGGGTTGGCATGTAATATGGCATAATACAAGAGACATAACGACCACCGTCGATAACCCTAGACTGCGCGTCCAGTTTGCGTTCTAAATTTGCTCGCGCCTCTGCCGCGGCGGCGGGTGACGACGACTGCGGCATTAGTGGAGCAGCAAGATCCCGCAGCAGCGACAGCAGCAGCAGCAACTCAAGCCATGGGACCATAGAATTTAGCAACAGCAGCAACTCAAGCCATGGGACCATGGATTTTAGTTTTTTTAATCTTCATTCCATCGTCATCCTGCCGTCCCCGTCCCCGGGGGCTTGTTTTCGTTTCCACCCGTCAATAGGCTCTCTGGCAGACTTTTTTTTTTTTTTTTTTTCAAACAACCGGCCGGCCCCTGTGGGTTTTGCATTCAAAAAAGTTTTTTTTTCCCCCAACTGGCTGCTGCTGGCAGCTGCTGGCTGCTGCTGACTTGCCCGGGTGACGACTGGTGGCGGCGGTGCGAAGCGGCGTGATGCGTATCGAACTATATGCATCTATATGTCTGCATGCATGTCTCCATGTCTCTGCATGTCTATATGTCTCTGCATGTATCTATGTCTCTGCAGGTATCTTACCTGATCTATGCGTCATCTATTAATGCAGGTAATCTTATAACAAGATTCACTAGCCAACCGGCACACGCTCGCCCTTGTTCTTATTTGTGCCGAAAAGCCTAAACCAAAAACCGGTGCGTGAGTGACGGCGGGCCGCTACTAAACTCAATTCAGCACGCCAAGTAAGTTGTTGTTGTTGTTGTTTACAGCAAAGAGCCGCGCCTGTTGCTTACGCCTGTTGCTGTACGCCTGTTGCCGCTGGCTTTGAAAACTGACCAATCAACCGGCGGCGTCACTGATTCTTTTTCTCAGACCAAGCCAATCGCCGGCGGGCTCACTCCACTCTGGCCCGCTCTCGTTATTCTTTTCTCTCTCTCTCTCTCTCTCTGCCCTGCCCAGCCCTGCCCAGCCCTTGCTCCCCCCGGTCAGCGCCGATCGCACCGCTGTGCTACTACTACTACTTGCTGCTGCTGCTGCTGCTGCTGGTCAACCCCGAAATCTATCGTATAATTTCTATAGTTTCCTTGCCCGCCCCTTCTTCCCCCTTTGATTCAAACACTATTCTTGGTTAATTTTTTTTTTTTTTCCGGTCTTCCTGCAACCTCCACAAGACCCTGCTTGCTGCCCCCCCCCCAAGGTTTTTCTCGCCCGCCTATCGGTAAGCCTTATTCGGTGACGAGACCGACCGACCGCGAACGAACGAACGAACGAACGAACGAGCGGCGGCTGCTGCTGCTGCTGCTGCCGCGGTGCGGTCGGTGCGGTCCGGTCGCGATCCTCCCCCACCTCAAGCTTTATTCTTCTTCACTTTCCTTGATGCTAATCCCTTCTACAGGTCCAAATTTATCTTGCCCGGGTGTTGTCTGGAGTCGTGTCAGCTCGATCGTTATCGAACCAGGTCAGCTCGGCAGCTGTTGCTCCCTTCGCTTCCTCGCCGCGCTCTGCACCACTCTGCAAATAGCCCACCCGCCACGCCACTACTCAAGCAAGAAGCAAGAAGTAGCAAGCACCAGTTATAATGTCTACACCATTGGTCACACCGTCAAATAATCCTGGTTCACTGTCTGCCGTCGCCGCCGGTCCGTTGCCGACAACTGCACCTGCCGCCGTCGTCGTCGCCGCCGCCTCGGCCCCTGCTGCTGCAACTGCTCCAGCATCCCATCAATCCCTGCCAGGTACTCCTGTCGCTGCTGCTACTGCTGCTGCTGCTCCGGCTGCAACTGCTCCACCGCCTGTCGCTGTTGCTGCTGCTCCGCACGTTGCCGTTGGCCACGTCCCTCAACAGCTTCAGCTCAGCGGCACCATGTCATCACCGGCACCACCACCACCACCACCACCACCACATCATCCTCAGTCCCAGCAGCAGTCCATCCACGCTTCCCAGGGAATCTCCGCAACCTACAACGGCTACGTGTCAACCACCCACGACGCTCTGATTCTGTTCCAGGCCTGCACCCAGGGCCTGCTGCACTACGTCTCCCGCAGGCCTCACGACCGCGAGCGCGCCGACCTCATCAAGTCCGGCAACATCTTCATCTTCAACGAGGGATCGTCCGGTATCAAACGCTGGACCGACGGCATCGCATGGTCACCGTCTCGAATCCTCGGCAATTTCCTCGTCTATCGTCAGCTCGAGAAACCGTTTGCTCCCGGTGAAAAGAAACGCGCCGCAAACCGCGCCAGAAGACGGAAACATACCTCAACTTCTGATCCATACCCGCAATCGTCTCCTCTCCATCCTCGTCCTGATGGTTCAGACCCTCATCAAGATCACAATCAACATCAACAACACGAACAACAACAACATCAACATCAACAACAGCAGCACGAACAACAGCAGCAGCAGCATCAGCAGCATCAGCATCAACAACATCAACAACAACAGCAGCAGCACCTACAGCACCAACACCAAATGAGTCACATGCCAAATGGTAATACTACTCTAGTCAAATCTGAAATAACCCCAATCTCGTCGTCCCGGGCGATCCAGCAACCGTCGCTGTTTTTCGACCCCGAAGCCGAGCGGGCCCTGGTCGGCTCCCTCGTGGACTCGTACGGGTTCAAAGACGGCGGCCTGATCAAAAAAACAATGTCGGTGCTGATCAACGGATGTCCTCATCACCTCGTGTCATACTACAAGCCTGACGACGTCATGTCCGGTTCGTTCTCCACCCCGTCCAACAACCCGCTCCTGCGCGACCTGCCGATCTCGCCAGAGTTGACCCAGCGTCAGAACTTCAGAATCCCTCCCGATGGCTCCTCTGGACTCGAAAGACCGCCAACGGCTGCTTCTCTCATCCCGGTGACTACCACCACGCCTCTATCCGCCGGTAGCGGCAACGGCGGCGTGATCCAAATGTATCACATGCCGCCTGGTGTTATGGGTGACGTAGACGCAAAGGATGTTGTTGTCACAGCGATACACGACGGTGAGCATGTTGTTGCCAGCGGTGGGCCTAATGGTAATCCTACTGCTGCCATGGACCACTACTACCGTCACCCTGATGGCACCGTCATGGATGACCACGTTGCGGCAGCTGCAGCCGCGGCGGCAGCCGGAGTCGATCCAGTTTACTATCGACACCAACAAGCACAGCAGCAAGCACAGGCGCAGGCGCAGGCACAGGCACAGGCACAGGCGCAGGCACAGGCACAGGCACAGGCACAGGCACAGCAGCAGGCGTACATGCAGCAGCAGCAACAACAACAACAACAACAACAACAACAACAACAACAACAACAACAGCAGCAGCAGCAGCAGTACCGGCCAGGATATCCTGCCGGTATACCCATGTACGCGCAACCCTATGCTCCGTTTGTAATGGGACCTCAGGCGGTGGTGCATCCCGAGCAAAAATACTACGGCGAGTACGCGCAGGTATATCCTCCGCCTCCGCTGCAGTACGGCTGGCATCCAAGCCAGGTCCAGGCGTCCCAGTACGGACCGCCTCCGCCTTTGCTCTCAGGGCAACAACAACAGCAGCAACCACAGCAGCAACCGCAACCGCAGCAGCAACAGCATGTGCCGCCGCATCTTCAGCAGTATCAGCAGCACCAGCCGTCGCCGCATATGATGCATCAGCCTGGCATGCAACAGCAGCAACAGCAGCAGCAACAGCAACGTCAACAGCAGCAGCAGCAGCGTCAGCCGTTACCTCCTCCATCACAAATGTGATTCCCCCAGCATGACGACCCTTCCAAGTCGGTGTATTTTTATGATATTTTTACTCATGAGCGCGATAAAACGTCTGAGCCAAAATTTGGGAAGCGAAAGAGAAGCGAAAAGTGATGGATTTAATTTTGTTTCTGTTCTGTGTTTTTCTAGCGAAAAGTGAAAGGGATTTTTTTTTTTAGTGTTGTTGTTGTTTTAGCATTTCATTCAATTTTGTTTATTATTTCATTGAATTTGATTGTTTTGAATCTAGATGCAATGCCCGATGCAATGCCCGGTATGTCTACACCGCGGATCAATGTTTATCCTTGGCGGCCCGGTCATCATCTTAAACTACCAAATGAGCCAAGCAAATTTAAACAAGTCCAAACGCACGTACGTACGTATGTAGCAAAGTTTTCAAAAAAAAACCCAGGTTGATTTTAATCGCGGCGGATCTGCAGGGACCTAGCCTTGGTCGGCTGCTCTACAGGCTTCTAAGTTCACGGCACGGGGGCGGCGGCCGACCCCCCCCCGGGAGCATTCTGCTGTGTCGGCGAGAAGGGGTGGCCCACGTCTCGCGAGTTTGAAACAAGCCAGTGGAGACCACGAAACTGTACTCGATATAGTTTCGCAGTTACCACAAAAACTGTCGTCTGGACTGTATGATGAGCGGTTCGCCACTGGTCCCACGCGTCTCGGCGGTGTCCGAAATTGCCGCCTGCATAACTGCATAGTGCATATTGTTGCATAACTGCATAGCCTGGAGTCGCGCATGACGTCGTCACGTCGTGCTGCAGCGTCGGCCGGGTAACAGTCGCCGCAGTGCTGGTTTATCTGACCCGCGCGACTGTGGCGTTGGACGGGACCCATTAGCAAGCCGGTCACAGATTTTGGATGTCAGGGTCTCGTAGGGGGGGGGGGGGAGGTGGGGACGACCTGGTCGTCTAGGGTGGGGTTGGCGATGGCGAAATATTTACTCAATGCAAAGGTCCGTCGGTCTCATCGTCATCGTCATCTACATAATCAACTCTACTCATAATGAAGATCTACTACCACGACAACACCTCGGTATGTAGTCTAGTGGTTATTAATGGTTGTTGTTAGATGCTAACGTCAGGACGACCAACGACTGGATCACGACTCCGGCAAGGAAGTGACTGCGGAAGCCATCGACCAGCTCGGGGTGAAGGCATTCCACTTCTCCGGCCCGGACGCGCTGGCCGGCGTGAACGAGCTCGCCCGTGCGCGTGCGTACCAGAACCAGGACGTGATCGTGGTGTCAGCGGAGGCGATGGGCGCCGTGTACGACGACAAGCTCAAGATGTTCTACGCCGAGCATCTCCACGAGGACGAGGAGATCCGGTACATCCTCGACGGCGAAGGGTTCTTTGACGTCCGGGATCTGCAGGACAACTGGATCAGAACCAAACTTACCCCTGGAGATCTCATCATCCTCGTACGTCATCTGGCTTACTAACCAATCAGACGGAGACTAATCGTTTAGCCGGCGGGTATATACCACCGATTCACCCCCACGTCGACCAACTTTGTTAAAGCAATGCGCTTGTTCAAAGAAGAGGTGAGTGCTTACACCCGAATCTGCCACATGCGATGCTAACCTTAGCCGAAATGGACACCGCTCAATCGTCCGGTTGACGACAACAAGTATCGTCAGGAATACTTGCAGTCCGTCACCCCGGTTTAGTCATCCCATTACATAATCGTACATTATTTCATAATTGATGTTGACCCTGACCCTCGGGGGGGGGGACGCTGGCAGCTGGGAGGTTTCGCTTCTATCAAGTAATTTTTTTTTTTCCTGTCCCAATCTTCAATTCCATCCATGATGCTGTAGAACAAACAGTAGAATGATTTGTCGACGGAGTTTACTACGGCTGCGGCCGTGTCAACATGTCAGGCATTACGCAGCAGCGGCGGCCACAGCGGCGGCCACAGCGGCGACCCCGGCGCCGACGACACCGGCGCCGAGAAAACCGAGATCAAGGAAAGCAGCACCAACACCGGAAGCAGACACCGGTGACGACCGACGGAAGCCGGTGGTGGCAGCTCGCACGATTCCGAGCGTGGTACTAGGCGAAAACTCAGTGCTGCCGATCCGGGTATCGACCCACGGCGGCGGCCGTCGGAATATCGTCAACCTCGACAAAATCCGTGAGTCCAGTTGATTCCATAGTCGCGAAAAAGTACTAATGGTAGAGGAGATAGTTGAGGCGCTGGGGTACGAAGACAAGTACAACTCCCGCACGCAGATTGTTGATTTCCAACCTGGCTACGGGTTGCTGTCGAAAGCGCTCAACCAGCGGATCCAGCCTGCCGCCCACGTGCTGCTCGAGCACTCGCTCAAGCTGTACGACTACGTGCGCAAGTACGCGTGGGACCGGCCCAGCATGAAGGTGATCCCCGTCGACGGCTACAAATGGCAAGTGTACGACCTACTAGTGAAGCACGGCGCCATCACCCCGGCGACAAAGCCGCCGGCAACCGGGGTCCATAACGAACTGCTGTTTCTGGGAAACTTCACAAACACTCAGGGCAGCCAGTTCATCGTGCAGATCCTGACGTGCATCGCCTACCGCAACTGGCTGCAGAAGTACGGCCGTGTGCGGATGCTGGTCGTCGTCCACGAGCACGAGGCGCTGCGGTTCGTGGCTCCCGAATGCGACCCGCGCCGGAACCGGGTCACCACCCTGATCTCGATGTTCGCCGACTTCAGACTGGTAGCGGCCACCGCCGTGGCCCACAATCCCGCCAAGTACGCAGACTACTACCGGCCATTGGTCGAGCTCGACGACGCCGACATGTACCCGGTCGGCAAGGTCGCATTAGTGGAGATCACGCCGAAGCCGCCGGCAAAGTGGGAGTCCGACATCAGCATCCACGAGCTCGAGTACGTGCTCAAGACGCTGTTCGTGTCGTACAAAACGCCCATGCGCCGGATCCTGTCGTCGCTAGGCCACGGCGCTGATGAATACATTCTCGAGAAAATGCCGGAGATCGCGGACATGCTGCCGTACCAGCTCGAGGTCGACACCATCGTCAACCTCACCCGCACCTTCAGCCAATGGCCGCTCAAACCGGCGGCCTTGTTCGACGCCGGCGATGACAACTACGGCATCGCCGACCCTGAGTAGCACAGTAACAACACCCGGCGACAACACTACAGTAACGAGACGATGACACGCATCGCACAGTAAAATCTACGATATCTACGGTAGTGAGTGGTATGAGTATGAGTATGAGTATAGTAGTGAACAAATAGTCGCAACGGAAGTGAACCAACCCATCGTCCTCACCTCAGCCAATGGCCGCTCAAACCGGCGCCGCCTTGTTTGACGTGATGTGGAGTACATTGATGAGTAAGGATCAATAAATAGTCATGCCATCCCTGATGGTTCCTTTAGCCGCAGCGCCAATCACCGTGTTGAGAATCGCCGTAAACGACAAGTGCACATGCACAAACACATCCTACATCATTAGCCGTCATCCACCACCCCCGATGAAATCAACCTACAGTCTTGCCAGTCAAGTCGACCAAACTCCTCGGCACCGTCTCGGCAGGTCGACGCAGATATCGATCAGGACTGGACGCGTGATCAGCCAGCATGCTCGACACTGGAAACATTCCATTTCCAATCGAAGATGTCGTCGTCGTCGTCGTTGTTGTTGTTGTTGTTGTTGAAGCTGCCGCCTGATGCCGGTTCGACTCGGTCTCGGCAATGATCCAACCAGCAATGTCCTCAAACGCCGGCGCGACAAGATGCCAGGAGTCAATCAGCTTGGCCTCGATCTCGTTCATGCATATCAACGCGTACGTGCGCGAATTGCCCCGGGCGGCTTCGTCCTTCACCCGGAACACGTACACAATCGCGTACCCGGTGTGCTTGTCTGCTACCAACACGGCGCTATCCGTCGCCGTCACGTCCATCGAAAAGCTGCCGTTAGCACAGTCCAGTCTTGTTTCCAGCCATTTCGTACCTGTTGATGCAGGTCTGCCGCAAAGCTGAATACCGGTCCTGCAACTCGGGATACTCTTTCGAAACCACGACAAACCCGCCGTCTCCGGTTCCGGTCCGCAACATCCCTACCGTCGCCACGTCTCCAGACATATCGCCCGGCAGCACCAGGTCGCATGACAAACACCGGACATCAGATATCGACGATATCCCTGCCGAAGACGCCACTGATCCCGCCGCTGATCCCACCACTGATCCCACCACCCTCGTCTCATCATCACCATTAACCGCCAGTGCCGACACCGACGACGACGACACATCACCGCCGGCGGCGGACCCAGAAGCCTTGGCTATTGCTTGGGTGCAGAGTACTGATTTCGGGCCATGCTGTTCACAGAAATGCGCCAGGCAGAACTGCAGTCGTTACCATCGGGTGCTTTTCGCGTGCATCTCTTCCTTCACTAGCTTACCAGGTAATCCATCTCTCGTCTCAGCAGCTGACAATGCCGCCCAAGTCGCTGCTATTTCTATCTTGTAGAAGTAGAATTGTCGCTTCCGGGTTGTCTGGGATCCATCGTGAGCCGCGTTGCGCGGCTCACCCCCGGCTTCAAACTCGTCGGCGATGATAAAAAAAGGCACAGCAAAACAATCGACAAATTATACCGGACCAGCACAGAAATGAGAGCGTAGACGACCGTCGCAGAAGAACCCAATCATGACCACGATGACGAAGCCGGTGAAGGTCGATGCCGACAGCGTTGATGGCTTCCCTCAGATCAACTTCAAAGACGCCGGAAACAGAAGCAGGGACCACTACAAGACGTCGATGCCGCCATGGCGGTTTCGACTACGGCAGACTCTGCTGCCGCTGGTCCGGCTCGAGACGCCGTGGCTCGCTTGGATTCAGGTACAGTTCCTGTCTGCTTTTTTTGCGTACGATATCGGTCCTGAGTGCTGACGGCGTAGACCTCGTTGCGGACGCCGTTCATGGACGAGTACTTTGCGCTCACGGCTAATCTCGGCACCCACACTTTTTTCGTTATCATGCTGCCGGTACCGTTCTGGTTCGGGTATTGCGAACTGGCTAGGAAGTATGTTCACATGTTCCCTGTAATCGCAATCGCCATTTTTTCTTACTGGACAATAGTCTCGTGTATACGCTGGCATTCGGCGTGTACTGCACCGGGGCCATCAAGGACTTTTTCTGCTTGCCGCGGCCGCTGTCGCCGCCGCTGCACCGGATCACCATGTCGGGCTCAGCAGCTCTGGAATACGGCTTCCCCAGTACCCACTCGACCAACGCAGTGTCGGCGGCGCTGGTGATCCACCGCTACGCAACCGAGCACGGCTTGAGCCCCGGGTGGCTGACGGTGGTCACGGTCGGATGCTGGGTCTACGTCGCCAGCATCCTCGGCGGCCGGCTGTACTGCGGTATGCACGGCTTCCTTGACATCCTTGCCGGCAGTCTACTGGGGTATGTGATTTTCCTTGCCCGCTGCGCCTGCGCCCACGCCATCGACGCCTTCATCGCGTCCGACGGCTGGGCGTCGCCGCTCACGGTGCTGTCGATCGTCTTGGTTCTGGTCCGCACTCATGCCGAGCCGGTCGACCCGTGTCCCTGTTTCGAGGATTCGGTCGCGTTCGCTGGAGTCGTGCTCGGCGTCGACTTGGCGCTCTGGACGTTCTCCGGCGACGGCGCTGCGGCCTACGGGTGTGCACCGTACGACTTCCACTCCATCGGCGTCGTTCGCTCCGGCCTGCGCGTCGTCGTCGGCGTGGTCTCGATCTTCATCTGGCGCGCGGTGATGAAGAAGACGTTGCACAAGGTACTGCCGCCGCTGTACCGGGTCGTCGAGCGCGTCGGCGTGTCGATGCCGCGAGAGTTCTTCCTCAAAGCCAGCGAGTATTCGAAAGTGCCAAACTCGATCCCGGACACCACCTTGGTCGACGTCAGCAACATCCCAACCCTGATCCACAACATCGCCAGCGGCAGAGGCAGGTCAGACTCGGTCGGACCCCAGAGCACCGCCGACATGTACGAGACCATGGCCTACCGCGACGACCAACGCCAGCAGCGAAGACGATCGCTCGAGCGGGCCGCCGAATCCACTTCCCTGGCTCATCCTCCCCCGGCGGCGTCTTCACCGGACGAGCTAACTGACGAGGAGCTGTTTTTGCAGATCAAGCCGCCGCGCGTGCAGTACGACGTCGAAGTCATCACCAAGCTGGTTGTCTACGCTGGCATCGGGTTCATCGGCGCCGGATACTGTCAACAGATCTTTCGAGTCTTTGGTATTGGCCCGTAACAATTCAGTAGTCATGACGGGTCCGTAGTTTTAACAGTAACGGTTCGGTCTTACAGGGCAATTGTGTACTATTAGCATGTATAGATGAGAATTAATCTACATTTAACTTGTGGGCGAGGATCCGCTCGAACCGTTTGTCAGTAGCAAACGCGGTAACGGACTGCATGCCTTCCAAATCCCCGACCGCTTCGCACAGCCTGATGCGCCAGATGGCAGACCACATCACGGTCCTCAAATTAATCGATTCCGACCGTGACCTGTGCAAGAGCTCGTCCCACAGCTGGTGCGACATCTCGGTCTGGTTCAGTAAACACGCCAGCCGAAGCTCCTCGGCAATGATCTCCGGCGCCACCGCCGCCTGCTTGTCGTACTGGATCACACGGTCCCGGAACGCCAGATACCAATCCAGCTCGTGGAACTTGACACAGACGTCGATCACCCGGCGCACCAGGTGCAGGCTGGGGTAGCCTATGTCGATCGGGACCTGCAACGACCCTCGCTGCATTCGTCGCCTGGCGATGGCCATCACCAGCCGGCGGGCGATCGGCTTGGCGCCGTCGACGTAGTGTTGTTCCCGCAGCACCGTCCGGATCGCCTGGATCATGCACCGCTCCGACATGGGGATCCCGGACTCGAGGTGAGCGTAGAATACCAGCAATGCCGCCCCGCGCTGGCCGTGACGACCCAGCAGCTCGGTCTGCATCGTGAACAGCGTCTCCTCGTCGGGCATGCGCGACGACGACCTCAGCGCCGACCACAGCCTTTTCACGCTGGTCTCGCTTTGGCCCGTCGCCAGCGCTTGGCCAATGCTGGCGTTCAGCGGCCCGCTGTCCATCGACGTGAAGTGTTTTCTCTTATCCAGCTGACGCATGTGCTGCTTGGTCGTGGTGTAGATGATTTCCGCCACAAACAGTCCCTTCCGGTCGGTGGTGATGAGCTTCACCCGACTGACGTTGAAGCCCATCTGCATCAGCCGTTTGTACAGCCCGAGCTGGTGTTCGGAAAGCCGCTTGAGCGTGAGCAGCGAGTCACGGTGCAGCATCACCCCTAGCGCCATCATCTCAAGTCTCGCTTGTTTCGCCCGCTGGGTGTCGTCGTGAACCCGTCCGTGGTGAAGGTCGTCCTGGACCGACCCTATCAGTCGGTACAACACTGAGAAAATCCCCAGCCGGTGAATCAGCATTGCCATCGAGCTAGACAATCTCGGTGCTGAAATCGCACTCTCCACCGGTCGCCGCCGCTTCCCTTTTCCTTTCGTCGGAGTCATCGTCGTCGTGACACTCGACGGTTCTTGGGCTTGTGCTGTCACGGTCGATACCCACTCTCGCCCACGCAACACCAGTCTTCCGGGCTGAAATAAGCAGCTGGTTCGCCATAAATGGCCCATCCTATGTTCCAATTTCTGTACTCCTTGTCTGCATCTGCGTTGCTCTGCAACTGCTCTGCAAGAATCCTCGTCGATAGTCGGACCCCGTAAATTTATTGAATGCCCAATTTCAAGCCGCGCCGGCGGTCGAGTTCGCGATGTTTGGTGGATATTTTGATGCCGGTATTCTTCACCACCGTTGGTTACAGCCAACAATAATTATACACCCACCACAGCGCAATGCCACTTGCACTTGCGATCAAGGCCGAATTATCAGGCGTCACCGATCTCCAGCCTGCAGACTCGACTGATACGCCGTACCTGTACTCGTTTAAAGTCCAATGCACGAGCTGCCGAGAGATGCACCCGAACTTTGTTGATTTCAACGCCTACGAGTCCCACGAGCTGTCCGGCAGCAGAGGCGAGGCTACGTTCGTGTACAAGTGCCGAATGTGCAAGCGCGAGTCGTCAGCACAGATCAAGATCCCCAAACCGAAGCCGTACACCGCCGAGCAGTCCGGCAAATGGGCCACCGTGATCGAGATCGAGGCTCGGGGGCTCGAGTTCACCGAGTTCAAGCCCGATGGGCCCTGGGTCTGCTACAGTAACGCCAACGGCGCTTCATTTGACGACTTGGACTTGACGGCCGACGAGTGGTACGACTACGACGAGAAGGCCGCCGAGGAAGTCAGCATTACCGACTTAAGTTGGGACATTATCCGCACATAATAAATTATATATAGCTTCCCGTTCATTGCAGTCTATCGTCGAAGATACGAATGAAGTGAGTCGACCCGAGCTCGTTTCGACAAGCCTACTCTGAATACCGGCTGCCTGATGGCTGCAGACGGTGGCGGCACCATGTCCAGTCTAGATTTCACACTGCTCACTCCCTGGTCCATGTCCAGTTTAGATTTCACACTGCTCACCATTCCCTGTTCCACGTACAGTCCCACACCGCACACCTTGGATTCTAAATCGCTCCCTCCCTGCTGGTCTGAAACCGTACTGTGAGTGGATTCCACTTTATCCGCCTCACACGAATCATGAGCTTCGCAAGACTTGGTTTTGGTGTCCTTTGATAACAGCTTCCGTTTGACGGCTGCTGCCATTGCTTTCCGTTCCGCCCGTGACCGTTTGGCCGCCGACGGGGGCACAAGCGCGAGCTCGTCTTCGCCGCCCATGCGCTGCTGAGACGCAGTTGAATTGTCGATTATAACAGGATCCGCAGCACCAGCTGCAGACGGCGACACGTCTATTGATGGACACGTGACTAAATCATCGTAGGCACCGTTTGCGATTGGACTTCGATTTTGGCCAGCTGGTTTCGGGTTTGACCGTGGCCTGGTAACGTCGATGGTTTGACGTTTCCGACTAACCAAGTGTTTTGAAGGAGATTTGACCACCAAATCAGGGCTGCTCGACCGATCGCAACCACCGTCTGAAGGAGACGAAGATAATTGGATTTCGACCCGCTCAGCAACGCTTGCGTCTGAATCTCGCCCGGACTCGTCAGATGGTATCAGAATCTCATCTCCCCACCGGTGCTTGGCCTTGTTGCGGGAAATAGTCACGGTTGATGGAGCTCTCGCCAACTGCACCGCCTGCACCGCCTGCACCGCCGAGTGACGACTAAGTATTTCAGCCAGCTTGGTTAGAGGTGCGGTTCTAAGCCATCGAAGGAGTTCTCCGTCTATTTCAGACCCGGGTATTCGACACCAATCCAGCCAAGCATGGTGTTCTTCGCGGTCATGGTCGTCATCGTTATCCGACTCTGGTACCACAAAATCATCCAATCTCGAGCGCATTGACGTCGCCAGTACTCAGAGCCCTCCAATCACATGTTCTAGACTTGACGGCATGTGTAACGATAATACCTGCGACTGCTTTCACACCGAAACCGACTTTGATCCTTGCCGACGGTCCAAATCTCACGCGAGGAATGTAAACATTCAGCTCCAACCCCCCCTGAAATTGAAGTTTACCCGGATGTCACGACGACCATCGCTGAACCGTCCGTTCACCATCATACTCGTACATATAAGCTCGACCGCACAAGAAAACATAAAACGGCTATGCCCGTCGGAGCCGGAGTCGGGAAGTTGGAAGAAGCAATTTGAAACATGCAACTGTTGCGTGTGGTGGCTGTTGGAACTAAAAAACCGTCGTACGTTGCTGCCGGAAGCCAGAACAAGATAAGAACGATCCTGGGGAGAAAAATGGCCAGTTCAACTAAATCGACAAAAGCCAAGGTTGCAAGATACCTGCCAATTGAGGATCATTGTGTGACGACGAGTCCGGCACCGTTTGTTCGCTATATCGACACGCATTGTCATGTGGCGACCACGCTGGACATGGCGACAGAGAAGGGCAGTGTGACCAGCAAGCATGGCATCGCAACCGAGTTCGACATCGCAAACACACTCTTTCAAGACGAGGTCGAGGCCATAGTTGATGTGTACTGCGACATACCTGTCAGTGACCGCTGGAAGCTATTAGCTTCCGCCGACAATTGGTTGAGCGGACAGGAGTCGAGTAATCAACCGAAGTGGACCGGAGACTACTACTTCACCATGGGATGTCATCCCCACTCGGCCAGACTGTATACCCCCGAAGTGGAGGATCAAATGATGGAAGCATGGGCACATTCCAAGTGTGTAGCGGTCGGCGAATGTGGTCTAGTACGTGCACCGTGGTGGTCGTGGGGGGGGGGGGGGGGGGGGGGGGGGGGGGGGGGGGGGGGGGGGGGGGGGGGG
>JAKTSU010000126.1:0-25015 GCA_030580395.1 Myxozyma nipponensis
CTCCTCCTCCTCCTCCTCCTCCTCCTCCTCCTCCTCCTCCTCCTCCTCCTCCTCCGCCGCAACCGATAC
This sequence comes from Myxozyma nipponensis, assembly GCA_030580395.1. Lineage (NCBI taxonomy): Eukaryota > Fungi > Ascomycota > Lipomycetes > Lipomycetales > Lipomycetaceae > Myxozyma > Myxozyma nipponensis. The sequence continues at coordinate 70 of JAKTSU010000126.1, forward strand.
CGACTCTTCAGTCACATTTGCATTCTTCACCTACCCGTCAGCATAAATTCTCTGCCACTGCCAGTCAATATGTTCCTCAGCATCGTCGCTTTGACAGTCTGTCTAATTCGCAGTCTCAACCATCTCCTACTCCAGATCAGTACCTGCCGCCGCCGGCACCTGCACCTGTTCCTGCTGCACCTGCACCCGCCGCGAGTGAGCCACTGTTCAAAATTCCCGTACCGCCTAGTGCTGACGAAGACGTGTCAAATGAACATGTCACGGCCGTCACCAAGTCCGTGTTTGCTCAATTACCTTGGTCCCCCGATCCCGACGCCGTCTACGTGGCAACAAAAAAACACCATCGTCACAAGCATCCCAAACCCCGTCACTCACCCTCGGCACCAATACTACAATCGTCCTCAGTCGAGCGATCGAGAACCACATCTACAAAATCTTGGGCAGATATTGTCAAACCGTCATCGCCGCCACATAAACAGCCACCGCAACCGACCCCGGCGGTTGCCTATCACAGCATCCCGGCGACGGACAGCAGTGATGAGTACGCCGTCGATACGGCTCCGCCGGTGATCATCCCCCGCGGGCTCGTCAACACCGGCAACATGTGCTTCATGAACTCGATTCTGCAAATTCTGCTGTACTGTGGTCCGTTTCACACGTTTATCGACAAGGTCGGCCGCAAACTACCCCACCGCATGGCCGGCTCTGACACTCCCGTGCTGGACTCGCTGATCTCGTTTGTTCGCGAGTTCGAGCCCAGCTTCAGCGACGCCAGCATCAACGGCTTCGGCGAGCCGTTTGTGCCCGAGATCGTGTACGACGCGCTCAAGTCGAACCCGCTGTTTGCATCCATGCGCAGAGGTCACCAGGAAGACGCAGAGGAGTTCCTCGGGTTCTTGCTCGACGGCCTGCACGAGGAATTCGCCGCTGCTGCCCGCCGGATCGTCCAGTCCCGCCAGTACTCCCCATCGGCGGCTGCCGGTGGCCAGCAACTGGACTTTGTTGACGCTGCCATTCTTGAGTCTGCCGGCGTTGATGCCGCCGGTCGGGTTGACGCATCTGCCGGCGGCGGCGACGATGGGTGGCTCGAGGTCGGCAAGAAGCAGAAAGTGTCGGTGACTCGGTCGGCATCGGTAACCACTGCGTCGCCAATCACAAAGATCTTTGGCGGCCAGTTCCGGTCGGTGATCAAGGCCGCCCACCAGCGGCCGTCGGTGACGTTGGACCCGTACCAGCGGGTGCAGCTCGACATTTCCGCCCCGGAAATCCACACCATCGAACACGCGCTGGCGACCATCAGCCAGCAAGAGACCATCAGCTACTACAAGCTGTCCCACGGCGACACCATCGAGGCTGTCAAGCAGACGTTTTTCGAAAAGCTGCCCAAGGTGCTGGTGCTGCATCTCAAGCGGTTCTACTACAAGGTCGACGACGACACCGGCGCTGCCGTTCACAAAATCTCCAAAACCGTCGGCTACAAACGCACGCTGACGATTCCGAGCCAATGCATCTCGCCGGCGATGCCCGCCGCCGGTCACGACGGAATCAAGTACATGCTGTTCGGCGTGGTCTATCACCACGGCAAGTCGACCGAGGGCGGCCACTACACGGTTGACTTGCACAACAAGTCCAACGACACGTGGATCAATTTTGACGATGTCAATCTGCGGCCGGTCGACGGCAACGATGTCGAGGCCGAGTACGAGGACGAATCCGCGGTTCATAAGCGGATGGTGTCGAACCCTTCGTTGTGGGACGAGCGGACGGCGTATCTGTTGTTTTACGAGCGGGTGTAATTGTATGTATATAAAACGGGAGGGGGGGCGTGCTTTCATTGACTTGCATTTTTATCATTGCGTCTTTTGCTGTATCTTGAATATAATCTATTATTTAATATTTGCCAGTAGCAGCGTCGTCGCGTCGTCGTCGTCGTCGGCCGTCGATTGGGAAGAACAAGTCGCAAAACTGGCCAGGCCGCGCGCGCAGGAAATGAAGAAGGGGTTGGTTGGTCCGGCGGCCAAGTTATTTTGCCGACTTTGTCCGCACCCATCTCTACTTCACTGCTACAGCTTTTACTTGAAGACCCGAGGAGATCTCTTGATCACTGCGGTCTATTGAGCAATTGGCCCGGTCCCGTTGGTTGAAAAGTGCATGGCCGGTGAGGGCCTATCAGGACCTATCAGGACCCCGGCCGGACCCTTGATCGTCATCGCTCTTTGTCGGCACCGACCGAGTTTATGAAATCACAGCAACCAAGATGGACGCATCCCATCCGAATGGTTCAACGCCATCCGATACCGCGATCGACACCGACCCTCGAATCAAAGATCCCGCTGACGACGACGACGACGACGACGACGACGCCGGAGCCACGACGACGCCATGGCTGACGGTGTACTACGACCGGGCACTGGACGTGGTGGCCCAAGCCACCAACACGCAATTAATCGTGTCCGGCATCGTGCTGATCCCGCTGCTGACAATGTTCTTCGGCGTCCCGCTGTTTTTCCTGCTGGCGGGCTTCATCATCGGCATCTTTGTCGCGTTCACGACCGCTGCTAAGAACGCGGGCGAGCCGGACGTTATTGATTTGCCGTGGAAACGCGACGGCAAGACCAAAGCTGAGATCTGGAACGAAGTGAGTGCATTCTCTCCGCTTGATTACAATAGTGTACTGACGTTTAGGACTTCAAACCGTTGGTCAGCACCACCTATAAATTGTCCGAGCCGGTGGGAGACGCCATCAAACGGGCGACCGGTATCATTGTCGAACAGTACGTCACGTTCTGGTACACCAACATCGCACCTGACGATTCAGTATTTCTTGAGTATGCCATCCTTTACCTTATTTGGTTACAAAAACGAAAGCTTACTTGCAAGGGCGTGTCGGAAAACACTGACAGACACTGCGACTGCATTTTCCGCCCAGCAGGCGCTGAAGCGGCCGGCAGACCTGTTCCTGGTACTGCTGTTCTCGACCTGCAACACGTTCGTGGTGTTTCTTCGCGAGCTGCGGGTGATTTCAACCACGTACTCCACCAAGTCCAGCACGGCCGGCATTCACGACTACATCGTGCTCAACTCGTCCTCGGCCCTGTCCCAGATGGTCGACCCGGAAATCCAGAAAACCAAGCTGCGCAACGCCGCCAACAACCTGGTGCAAACGTTTCTCCCGGCGCTGGACATGAAACGGTCGCCGGTGGCGTTACTTGCCCGGGAGATCATTGCCCGCAACGTGCTCGAGCCCGCCGTCAGCGCGTTTTCTGATCCCGACACCGTCAACAACTGGATCATCTATTTCCTGCAAAAGGAAGAGAACATTAAGGCCCTGGCCGCCGCGTCCGAGGCCAAGAACCAGCAGCAGCAGCAGCAGCAGCAGCAGCCGCTCGTCGAAGATGACGATATGATTGACTCGGAACAGGCAGCTGTGGCGGCTGTGCTGGCGCTCGACCGGGAGCAGAACGCTGAACCGGACTTGACGTCTTCCACCGGCACCATCAAAAAGGTGTCTCGTAAGCCTGTCGGAGGTAGCGTCTCCGCCGCTGCTGCTGGCATTACAAATCCTGTCCAATATGACGGATATGACACCGAAAGTCAATACACTAACGACTCGTCGGTTGACGACGACGATGGTGATTTGGGCATGTCCAAGCCGGTGCCGACCAGTTTCGACGAGATATTGCAGACAGACGTGCCATCGGCGTCGGCACCGACCGTGAAGTCAGTTGAGAACGGTAAACCATCGTCGTCATTATTTGGCGCCAACATCCTTGTCATCGACTCATCAGCCGACAACAGCGGTTCAGGCAAAGTGATGAACTCGCGGCCGGTTGGATTCTATACCCTCGTGATCGAGCCGCCGGCGGTGTCTGGGCTGCCGGGGTGGATGGCGATGCGGAATCTGGCTGACTTTGAGAAGCTGCACGCGGTGCTGCAGAAGCTGTCGGCTTTGGCAGGCATCACCACGTTCCCTGCACTGTTCCCGCCGTTTCACGGTGTCACCAGAGCCGACTACTGTCAGACGTTGCAGTCGTACATGCAGTTGGTGGTCAACACCAAGGAGCTGGCGGACTGTGAGGCAATGAAGAAGTTTGTCGACAAGAAGGAGACCACGACCGCCAACGAGAAGCGGTTCATCAAAAGCCCGTTCAACAAGCATACTGCTCACAACAACAATAACAACAACATGAACAGCGGTGTAAGCGGTGAGAACATCCTGGAAGCAGTAGCCAAGGCGACCTCGAACGCAAACCAGTCTGCCAAAGAGTCGCGAAAGGCGTTCATGAACATCCTCGCCGCCGCAAAGCGACAGTCGGTCGACACGATTTCCCGCACCAAGGACTCGGTCCAGCAGGCGTCGAGTCGAAACCGACAGCTGTTCAATCCCGACTTTACCGGACTGGCTGCTAACATGCGTGGCTTGACCAACACCAACAGCAGTGGCCTTCACTTGCCGTTGACCGGCGGCGGCCATTCTGATCCGTCGTCGTCGTCGCAGATCGGGTATGATTCAGAACTGAACACCAGTTCAGCGTCCATCTCGTCGTTGCCGCCGCCGCCTTCTGAGATTTCTGATTCGTATCTACCCCGGCCGTCGGCAGAAATAATCATGACCAGGACCAACAGCAGCGGTGGTCTCGGCCGAGCCAATTCATTACGGGTTCCGGCATCTGTGTCGCAACCGGTGCTACCCAGAGCGGAAAGTCGGCAGTCTACTTATGCTACTGGCTACGAAGATGATCTGGCTGGTTCTGATGCGCCGTCGTCGGCCAGAAGCTCGTTTGCATACGACCGACCGGTATCAACGCCAGCACCGGCAGCACCGGCAGCAGCAAAGGTGCCGGTGACGGCTGCAGAAAAACGACTGTCGACGCTGGCGACCGGTCATGAGCCGTTGACCCAGGCGGAAACCAATTCACTCATCGACACGATGTTTCTGGCGATTTCAGAACTGTACCTGCTGTCGAACGCATGGAACGTCCGGCGGTCACTACTGACGGTGTTGCGAGGGCTTATTCTCCGCAACGGATCGTCGTCGGTCGAAGGAGTCCGGTTGGCGATCCAGAAGGACATCATCGACAAGTACTCGTCGGAAACCGAGATCGCCCGCAAGCTTAACGACCTCATCAACACGATCTGGCCGGCGGTGGCGGACAAGCCTCCGGAAATGATTGACTCGGCAGGTCTCAAGGCGGAAGCTCGGAAAATGTTTATTGCCAGGGGTGTGCCTGACTCGATCAAGTCCGTGATGGGAGCGGCGTCGTCGGCCCAGGCGTTGGAGTTTGTGTTTGATGCCCTGCAGGACCGCAACATTGCCAGGGGATTAGTGCTCAATCTTCTTATGGACTGTATCACTACTAGTCTAATGTAGTTATTTTTATGTGTTGAACATTGTGTGACTCCGTTTTTGTTTTGTTTTGTTTTGGCTGAATACTGTTTTTTGGGATGTATAGATTAATCGATGGTTAATGTGCAATAAATATAGATCAAGAAGCCTTGCTCGTGGCGTCGAGGCCCGCGCCGCACGATGAAATCAATTTGGGGACTTTGCCGGCCTCGTCCGTCAGCAGTCAGTTTCAACAACAACAATAGAGGCAGATCAACAATCAGACGTATAAGGCGGTGTAAGGAGTATCAGGAGTATCAGGCGTATTAGGACTGGTACAGTGCGAGGACAGAAATGAACTCGGTGGACGACAGTCAACGGACGCTGGCGGCGGAAGTCACCATGGATGTCGATGATGACGATGGCCGGCGGCGAGACGACAGCTCTGTCCTTGCCAGGCTGTCTTCTGACGTTGAAGATGAACATCGTCGTCGCTCTCAGACTGAGGAGCATGTGACTGGTGATGGTAACCACTGGTTGTCGGGCACGGTTCACTCGAGCTTCGAACCAGATCAAGAGAAAGTAGCCAGCACCAGCCCGGGTGATCACAACCCGAAACGGCAGCGGCGGAAGTTTGAGTACAAGAAAATTGATTTGTGCAGAACCGACAACCTGACCGACGACGAGTGGATCAGGTTCCGTCGGCGGAAGTACCACACCATGCGGATCGTGCCCACCGTGTGCAGCGGCATGGTTGGCTACTCTCTGTACGTGCACGCGTACCTGCTGTCGTACAACCGTCTGTACAAAGCTGGTGGGTCGTTACGGAGGATCGGGCTTGCGTTTATTGTTCTCGACGTGGTGTTTGTGTTTGGAATGGTGGCATGCGGGTTGCTTGTCAACTTCATCGGGCCGGGCCTGGTCCCCAAACACTGGGAAGCAGCTCCGGCTGGAGCCGACGAGGCTGAGGACGAGGACGACTATGTTAATACGTTTGATATGGAGCCGTCACCAGAGTCGGATCTTGAGTTTGATTTAGGTCCCTGGGAACCAGTCAAGACCGGCGAAGCCGGCAAGCCTCTGCGAATGCGAACGATATCCACCACCACCAACCCCGACTGCCGGCTGGCGCGGGCGTTTGTGTGCGAACCTGACGGGTTCCCGAAGTGGTGTTCACGATGCCAGTCGTACAAGCCGGATCGGGCGCACCACTCGTCGGAGCTGGACCGGTGCGTGTACCGGATGGATCATTACTGCTCGTGGCTGGGGTCGGTGATTGGGTTCTCCAACTACAAAGCGTTTGTGCATTTCGTGTTTTTCGGGGCCGCGTACTCGATCTTGGTGTTCGTGTCGCTGCTGCGGTTCACGATCATGTTTGGCGCCAGACGGCACAAGGTCGGCGCCCAGTTCGTGGTGGTGCTGGCACTCTGTGGCGTGCTCGGCGGGTTCGTGACCGGCATGTTTGTCACCGCGGTGCAGATGACGGTCCGGAACACGACAGTGATTGAGCACCTGAACCGGCACCAGCGGACGTACTTTATCTCGATCCCGGTGTCGCGATCCGGCAGCGACAGGGTCCGATGCATTGTCGAGACCGAAATCGGTGCCCGGCTGTGGGACCAGCACGGCTTACTGCGGAACTGGCAAGCCATCATGGGCACGTCGCCGTGGGAATGGCTGGTCCCGGTCAACACGCCGTCGATCACGACGACGTGCAAACACGGCACCACGTTCGTGATCGACCAGCTCCGGCTGGCTTTGGTCAGAGATCGAATCGACCAGCTGGTAGGCGACGGCATGTTCACCAAACCGCTGGCCATGGCCGCCGCGTCGGCGCCGGCGCCGCCGGCAGCGACGACGGCGACGACGTCGCTTCCGGGACAATTCCAGGTCTTGTCATCATCGATTGCGTAATTGTTTTTAGTTTTATGTTTTCTTGGCGTTTGGCAATCAGCGTTAATCCTTCATGCATCGCCGCCGTAGTCGTCACCGTAGTCGTCACCGTAGTCGTCACCGTAGTCGTCACCGTCCAATCCGGGGGACCCCAAACCCTCGGGGACGACGGAGTTGGATGCAAACCGCGAATTCACGGCGACGACAATCACCCTCAATCAGCCGGGCCCAAGTCAAGTTAAGAACTAATCCGACACGACAGCTTTAGGTGAGGATTTTGACGGCAGCCATAGTCCTGCTGAGTGATTGATCAAGTGATTATTAAGTGATTATTAAGTGATTGATTGCCCCGATGAACGCTCTTAAATTACAGGTTTGTTTTTACCAGATTAACCGCCAGAAAAAGTGCTGATGAGGTGTAGCGCAAGTTCCCGGACTTGAAACAGGATGACATATTCCAGTTGATGAATCGGTTTCAGCAGATCGATGTTGAAGACCGGGGCTACGTGGACAAGCAGACGATCGTGAAGGCGGTTCAGGATTCTGGCGAGAACGCCAGCTACGACGAGATCCGGGAGACGCTCAAGGACGTCGGCGTGGACGCGTCCGGCCGGGTCGAGCTCGATGACTACGTCGAGCTGATTTCCAAGCTGCGAGCGGCAGGAGCTGATAAGAATGATCATCTGGCGGTGAAGAAGAAGTCGTCCAAGATCATCGTGTCCGGGTCGACGTCGGGCGTGACCCACACCATCAACGACGAAGAGCGGTCCGAGTTCACGGCCCACATCAACTCGGTCCTGGCCGGAGACGCCGACATCGGCGACCGGCTGCCGTTCCCCACCGACACGTTCCAGATCTTTGACGAGTGCAAGGACGGGCTGGTGCTGTCGAAGCTGATCAACGACTCCGTGGCGGACACCATCGACGAGCGGGTGCTGAACAAGGCCAAGCCGGGCAAGCGGCTCAACAACTTCACCATGACCGAGAACGCCAACATCGTGATCAACTCTGCCAAAGCCATCGGGTGCGTGGTGGTCAACGTGCATGCCGAGGACATCATCGACGGCAGGGAACATCTCATCCTGGGCCTGATCTGGCAGATCATCCGCCGCGGTCTGCTGGGCAAGATCGACATCAAGCTGCACCCGGAACTGTACCGGCTGCTGGACGAGGACGAGACGCTGGAGCAGTTCATCCGGCTGCCGCCGGAGCAGATCTTGCTGCGGTGGTTCAACTACCATCTGAAAGCGGCGGGCTGGGACCGGCGCGTCAACAACTTCTCCAAGGACGTGTCGGACGGCGAGAACTACACGGTGCTGCTGAACCAGCTCAAGCCGGAGTCGTGCTCGCGGGCGCCGCTGCAGACCACCGACCTGCTGACCAGAGCCGAGCAGGTGCTGCAGAACGCCGACAACATCGGCTGCCGCAAGTACCTGACGGCAAAGGCCCTGGTGGCCGGCAACCCGAAGCTGAACCTCGCGTTTGTCGCCCATCTGTTCAACACCCACCCTGGTCTCGAGCCGTTCACGGAGGAGGAGGACAAGCCGGAGATTGAGGACTTTGACGCCGAGGGCGAGCGCGAGGCCCGGGTGTTTACGCTGTGGCTCAACAGTCTCGACGTCGATCCGGCGGTGAACAACCTGTTCGAGGACGTCAAGGACGGCGTGATCTTGCTGCAGGCTTACAACAAGGTCATCCCTGGCTCCGTCAACCTGCGGGCGGTGAACAAGCGGCCGGCGTCCGGCGCTGACATGTCCCGGTTCAAGGCGGTCGAAAACACGAACTACGTGGTCGAGATCGGCAAGCAGAACCGGTTTTCGCTGGTCGGCATCCAGGGAGCCGACATCACCGACGGCCAGCGGACGCTGACGCTTGGGCTGGTGTGGCAGCTCATGCGTCGAAACATTGTTGACACTCTCAAGAGCCTGTCCAAGGGCGGCCGGGACCTGACCGACGCCGACATGCTGCGCTGGGCCCAGGACATGGCCCGCAAGGGCGGCAAACAGTCCACGGTGCGGTCGTTCAAGGATCCCAACCTCAGCACCGGCGTGTTTTTGCTCGACGTGTTGCACGGCATCAAGCCCGGCTACGTCGACTACGACCTGGTGACCCCGGGCCGGTCGGAACAAGACGCGTACTTGAACGCCAAGCTGGCGATTTCGATTGCCCGTAAGCTCGGGGCGCTGATCTGGCTGGTGCCGGAGGACATTGTCGAGGTCCGGTCGAGACTGATCTTGACGTTTGTGGGGTCGCTTATGTCGCTTTCGTAATTCAGCCTGGGCAGCCCGGCCGTGATTTTATCTGTACCTGTTTCCGTTTCTGTTCTGCTTGTTTCTTGTTGTTGCTCCTGTTTTAAAAAAGTATACAATATAAAAAAAAAAAAAAAAAATAGAATATGGTTAAAATTTGTCACTTGATGATATCAGGCCACGGCCGTAAGCAAACATCGGCCCGAACACCACGGTTCTAATCCTCGTTTAACGATCCATGGTTCGTACCGGGGGACAGTCTATCATGCCACGCTCGGCGGTGAGCTGATTGCTTCCATTCGATCTTCCTGCCGTCTTGGCAGGGATCACGATACCGAACCCGACGGTGATAACCTTATGGTCGATATTGGCGTCAAGCATGAGAATTAAAATAACACACCGAACCCGATCGTGAGCAAGGCGAAGGGGTGACTGCAATCGCCCGCCGGTATCGACATTAATATGCTGCAGTCGCGCATGCCCAGTGTCGTGTCGTGTCATGTCGTGTCGTGTCGTGTCGTGTTGCGTCGCGGAGCGGAGCGGAGAGCACCAAGGGGCTGGTGTCGTCGGGGCCGTGGCAAGTGTAAACATTGGCACAAGAGTCGTCGCAGTGGCAAAGACCATCATCACCAACAGACCGTTGTTGCAAGGGGGGGAGACGGGAAGTCGAACTAGCCCGCGAACCAGCAAACGTCGAGTGGCAACCTCACCGGCAACGTGATCTGACCAGTCCGACATTCTCGTCCGACAGGCCTCGGTCGCCTGCTTGGTGCTATCCCCGGCCGACGACGACGACGACGACGACTCATGAACTCAAACTCCGCGGCTGACCCTGTCGTCCGTAGTAACTGCCGGCAGTCATTCTCGCCGTCTTACCGTCGTTTCGCCGTCATTACACTCATGCCGTCTTAGTTGAGGCTGTGGCGGCCACGTCGAGAAGTGTGATGGCGAATGTGCAAGTGGTTTGGTGATTGGATGGCTTGCGCGTTGCCTTGTCAGCATGAGCATGCTCTTCCACCTTTCTACGTTCAGCAAGAACTTGCGTCTTGAATTTATCGGAGATGCAAACACACTACTTGCTCACTATTACTGTCCCCCCCCCCCCCCCCGGCCCCTCCACCAACCGGGCCTGCCGCCGTGCTGCGACTAGTCTACTCTGAGCAAAGCGCAGCTGCTAGTGCCGGACCGCCAAGACCGTACCTGGTAGGAATAGGAACGATCGGCCCCAGGAGTTGTTGCCGTTCTATATCGTGCAAACCAGGCGTGGCTGCTGCCAAAGAATTGTTCCACAGTAATTAAGGGGGGAAATGCCAACAGGGTTGATAGTAATAAGGGACAACCGACCCCAAGTTCTATTCCAAATCCTGACTAGCATATGCGAAAAAAGCTCCAAAAAAAAAAAAAAAATAACTCCGGTTCAATAATAAAACAGTGAATTAACAAAGTTACGCCGTGGTATGCTCTCCCCCCCCCCTCTTCTGTGTGTCCCCGTCACGGCCACTTGGTGTTGAGCGTCAGCTCGCGGTCTATCCGCGACGTCGACGACTGGCGCTGCAGTGCCAGTGCTGCTGCCGGCAGCGTTGGCTGGTGTCTGGGAACCGACGACGGCGTCTGCGGTGCTGACGACCGGCCGAGCACGTACGGCGGCTGCGGTGGTGGTGATCGTGGTTTGATGAATGACGACGGGGTGCCGGATTTCTTCGCCTTGGAAAACACCGTCGACGACGACCGCACCATGGCGCCGCCGCGTCGGCCGGTGGCGGCGTTCAATTGATGCAACTGAGGCAGCGTAGGTGACGTGCGGTAGCTGTGAAGCGGTGAAGACGATGCAGACGTGGCGGCGGTATTGTCCGCCGACGACGACGACGACGACGATGATGATGCTGATGATGAAGTTGATGACGACGCGGTGCTGCTGGACCGGGTCCAGCCGTCTATATCCGTCGACGGCCGGTGATGATGCTTGGTGTGCAGCCGATACGTTCCGAGATGACGATCCGGCATAAACAGCGGGTGGTCCATGCTCTGGGCACAGGTCATGCGCTTGGTGGGATCCCACTGCAGCAACCGCTCGCACCAGTCCGCCAGCTGCATTGCCAGCGCATACGTGCCGGCGTCGACGGCAGCGGCGGCGGACGATCTGCCGCCAATTATCATGTCAACCAGACACGAATGCTTAGGCTGGACCCCCGTCGGCAGCTGCACGCCGGCGTTGAATGCGAGCTCGGCGGCCTTGGGCCACCACCGGCCGCCGATGGTGGACACCATGTCTGGCGACCCCAGGCCGGCGCAGATCTTGGCCACCTGGTCGTCGGCATGTTTGCCGTTGAACAGCGGCTGCAGCGTCGCCAGCTCCATGACAATGCATGCCATCGCCCACATGTCGACCTCGGCGCCGTACCGTCCCTGGTGAAGCACAATCTCCGGCGCCCGGTACCATCGCGTAGACACGTAGAGCGCAAACGGAGTCTGGCACTGCACCGACCGTACCAAACCAAAGTCCGACAGCTTCACCACCACCGAGCAGTTGTCAGGCCGGATCGACACCAGCACGTTCTCTGGCTTCAGGTCGCAGTGGAAGTAGCCGTGGCTGTGCATGTGGTTCAATCCCATCACCATCTGAGATGTCATGTCCCTCACCACTGGCAGCGACACCGAGTTGCCAGCAGCACCAGCACCAGCACCAGCACCAGCTGCTCGCTGGGACCGCATGTATTGAAACAAATTCATCTGCATGCATTCCATGACAATGTGCAGTTGCTTGGTTGACATGTCGAGAAAGATCTCGTGAGCGCGAACCAGGTTGGCATGGGGCGGTTGCGACCGCAGGAAGCTGACCTCGGCCAGCTTGAGATAGTCTGCCGGGTTGGCACACTTGTGCTTGATTGACTTGATTGCCACCACCATGCCTTGCTTCAAATGAGAGTCGGCAGCAGCAGCGTGGACCGGCACTGGCTTCACCCGTGCCAGGTCGACGGCGCCGAAGCTGCCGTCGCCGAGCGGCCGCAGCATCTCGAACCGGTCGGCCAGTCGCAGCGGAGTGGACACGGTCATTTGGTAGTATCGCTAATGTGAGGTGACTATAATTCTGATATGCTCCCGGGGGGCCATGTCACGATCCGTAGCATATCGAGAAGGGGGGGGGGGTCGGCCACTTTGTATATATAGCGACGGGACGAGGCCAGTCGTCTCCGTGGTAGTTTGTCCGAGGCAGGTTCAAGAACCGAGCGGCCGCGTCTCGGAAATGGTTCAAGTTTACTAGCCTCGGACTCAACTGCCTCTACAGATGTCCGGTTGAGCGCCGTTTGAGCGCCTATTGACGCCGCTTCGAGTGCTCGCTCGTTCGCCCGTTCGCTCGTTCGCTCGCCCCTTTTTGCTCGCTTTTAGGGAGTGCTGTTTAGTTTCTTGGCTTTTTTTCTCCTCTTAGCGTTTACATTTTTGCGTTTACTTTTGCTTTTGCGGCTCGGATTGGCCTGGAACGAGTCAGCATATTCCCGGCAGTTGGCATCAATTAGCTTTGGCTGGGGTGGTGTAGATGGTGTCGCATGTGGTCAAGGCACACAATTCACGACCACGACGACGACCACGACGACGACCGTGCTCGTAAAAGTTGCCACCGGAATAGACGAGTATATTGCACTCTCGGTGGGGGGGGGGATCGAAACATCGTATGCACAACTCGAGACAGCATCGTACGTCCAAGCATTAGCATCAGCAATAGTAGCCGCCGGGGTCGACCATAGCGACGGAACCCATCATATCCGAGCGGCGGCCGAAATTTATCCGCAGCGTCGGTCGTGAATGCGTGGCCGTGAGCGAGATTTGAACGAGATTTGGTGGCTTTTTTTTTTTTTTGCCCCAAAACCCGAGAGCCGCCCGAGGCGCGGCGGAGGCGAAATGTCGAGGCGGGAAATATGTGTCGTGGCGTGTCGTGTCGACCGAAGCGCCGCCCGTGGTGGATGAGGTTCCGGTCTGCCACAACACGCACAAACTTGCATTCATTCATTTATTCGATACGATCCTAACGAGTATGCCGGGTTGGATAGAACATATGGTGGTCTCTCTCGTCCGCTCTGTTGGTGAACCAGGCTCGGCTGCCGGTGGTTCGAATAACCTAAACTCAACTGCCCACCACCACTGGGACGCCACTAACCGTCGTCGCCCGCCCGACTCGTGAATGAGCGTTTTCCACCCTGTGGTGTTTTGGCTCTAAGCTTTGAGTTTGGCATCTTGCGGTTTTTTTGCTTGCTTGACTTTTACCTGCTGACGGTAGGCGCGGGCGGACGGCGAAGCTCAGAATCGAATCAGATCAGAAAGTCTGCTAGATCTCTGCGCAGGGTTTACATGGCGGCAATCAGAAGTCGGTATATGGCCTGAGCTTGAGGTTGCCGCCGGGGTGGCTGTTCGTGTAATTGTTTGGTTGATTGACGGAACTATCAGCCGGTCAAGTTGAGCCAGTCAAGTCTGGTCCACGACGACGACGACGACGACGACGACGCCGCCGGCAGGACATGCCCAATTTAGCGCCCCTGAAGGTCCTCGTAGTAAACCACCACGCCCCTCGACATTGTTCTATTATTGGCAATTCAATAACGAGATGGACCGATTGGCTCGCTGACTGGATCCGTGTCTCTGGGACTCACGCCTGCATCGTTTAGTCAGGTGGGTGGCCAGCTCGTCGAGTCGTCGTCGCGAAAACTATCGCACAAGAGCGACAGCTAAGTTTGCCGGCTGGTCTCGCCCGCTGCATTGGCAGTTTACAGCCCGTCAGCTGTTCATCACAGCATGCCACCCTGGCCTGGCATGGTCTGATTCCAACGCCTCGCTTTTCCATTGTCGCGCATCTTGTCGCTGTTCCGGTTAGAGACCGCAATATAGTCCGGGACAGTGGGGACGCGGGAGGCGGGTGAGAGCCCATGGCCATGGGCCAGCAGGATCAACCCCGGTCCCGGAACGTTTGCGACAAAGTCGAATAATAGAATTGGATCTGATGATTGTCAGCACATGCTACGTATGCTACTTCGTTTGATCGACATCAGCCTCGGTGGCGGCAAGTCGAAATCGCCCATGACTGGCCTATGGTGGCGATGGTGCCACCGCAACGGGGTTTGAGTGTGAAGGTGATTTATTACGAATTGAACTGTGCTTATTGGGGCCTCGGAGTGTTGGAATTTTAGTTGAAGTGTTGATTGGATTGTTGACTGGTGTGCTCATTGCGACAGTGATACTCCGTCGTTCTCGGCTATTTGCTCTGCTCGAACAGTCAGTGCCGTGCATCGGTGGGTGGTGGACCATTCAGTTTACATCCGCCCCCGACCACTTTTTCCACTCATCAAGTAAGGTGCTCAACTACGGAAACCACTGAATAACCAGCGGCGCCAGCGCTCTCTGGCCTTACCGCGACCGCCAGGTCTTCCAAGCTTCCTAACTGCGTAGCTCACTAATTCACTAACTCACTAACTGAATTAGTCGAGCTGATATTAGTGATGAGCCGGCGGCAAACCACTAGACTACGTGGTTTTTTTTTATCCATTGCCTTACATCCTTGCCCTCGCTTACCCGTTCCATCTGTGCGGATCGACGACGCGGGGGGCTGGCAGGTCGGCATATGCAAGCGGTTCTAGACCACGTCAGCGCTCTAGCTCTACGCACACTATGCCTAGCTTTGTCTGGCTCATGTCGCTCGCGACCGTTGCGCCGTGACTGCCTGCCTTTCATCGACGCTACCGTCATGCATGTTGGCAACCGTGGTGAGCGACATAGACCAATACCGCATAACGCCACATATAAAACACGACAAACAAATCTAACCGGGCGTTATCAGCAAACTACATGCTATTATCCTCTCAACTTCCTTCTCCATCTGCTTCTGCAATCATAAACCGCAGTGCTCCCGGTTGCTTGCCTTTCCCCCTTTGCAGCGCTCCTCCTGCTCTCCGTCCTCCCCCCCGGGGCCCCCGGGGCCCGGGGCCGGGGCCGCCGCACACGTGTCAATGTCGCCGGTGACAGCTGAGACGGTGGGCTGATAAGCAGCTAATCGAGGGGTTGGTGTAAATGTCGTTCCGAGGGGTTCGTGCCGAGGGTCTCGTACTCGGGGGTCTCGTACCAGGGGGGTTTGGGGCGGTGATGCGGCTTGCAGGGAGAAAAACGGACAGACAGTAAAGCATATTCAACAATTGGATCTTGACGTGGACTTTGGACGGACGTCGTGAGATGTCAAACAAAAGGTCGGCAGCTCAAGACAGTGGGCCAAACCATGTCATTGCCAAAGATCAGTACAAGCGTGTTAAAACCATCCAAGCTCGACAGATTCTGAGCCATTCCGCAATTGACGGTAAACCACCTCCGTCCTGGCTTGTGATCCCCATCACCGATGCTAATCTGCAGGACTCAAAGATGGCCACGTCGATGTCGACAAGTTCGTGCAGTCTCGCCGAGACGAGATCATGGAAATGCGGGCGGCAATGCTGCGGGCAAGCAAAGCCCAGAAACAACAGACGTTTCAAACCGTGCCACGATCGCTGCGTCGCCGGGCGGCATCGTACCATTTCAAGTTCCTGCCGCCTCGGTTCCGAGCCCGGGCGGAGGTCGAACGGCAACGGCAGCAGCAGCAATCGCAAGATGCGATCCGGACCCCGAAGAAACGACGGCACATAACTCGCCTCGAGCTGCGTCGGGCAACCGCCACCAGGCTCCGCCGGTTGGCAAAACCCGGCGGCAGCAGCAAACTGATGACACGGGTGCGGATCCGACGACGCAAGGTGGTGTCGCCGGTGGGCGTGAACAAGCCAGCAGTGCCGCTGATTCTGCCAAACAAGTTCCAGCGCCGGCAAAATCCTCACAAGGTGTGGCTGCCTACCCATCTGTGGCACGCCAAACGCGCCCACATGCAGAACCTCAACGGATTCATGGTCGCGACCGCTCCTAACGACAAGTGCTTCCGTCCGACTCATCGCAAGGTTCAAACCGGTCCGGCGATCATTTTTGACACCAGTTTCATGTCTACGATTGTTGTCAGAGCCGCTGTGACAAACGGTAGCCGGGACCGTGTCGTTGAGGTGTTGGATCTGACGTTTGCCGGCGCCGTCAAACCACGGCAGCAGCAGCAGCAGCAGCAGCAGCCTGGAGTGATGCATTTGTTTTTGGACCCCATTGGCCCGGTGGACGCCTACATTGATGTCAACCACGACGCGGTCGTACGCGTGCACCCGTCGATTTTCACCGCCACGTTCGACGCGTTGCTGGCGGCGGTGAACCAGCTCCAGATCGGTGACGACGTGTCAGTACTGGATTACCGGTTCGCAATCGGCAGTCTGGACCTGCACGGTCCGTCGGCATTAACTGTCCTGGTAAAAGCATTACTGCCGTTTGCTGACGATGCCGGCGGGCTGGCATCGTGGAATAGCTTCAGACACGCGAAGAATCCCAAAGCACTTGCCCGTGGCACCGTTGTGCCGTTTCGATTTTTCGATCCCCGAGCCGTCGGCGCGTATAAAGCCTACGAGCTGGCCCCAGAGCGTCCAGAATTACCCCTGCCGCCGACTACGACGACGACGACGACTGATGAAGTGAGTCATGACCGGTGGGAACTGTTTAAGGACGATTGTCGACTGAAAGCCCGGATCGAGCATCGCAAGATCGCCACGGCGCGAGTCCGCAAGCGCGAGCGTTTGCTGTCGACCGATCGATTTTTCAGGTATGCCGACGACGTCGAGATTCCCGCCGTGGTCTACAAACTGGCCAACGGCGGCGTATCCGTGATGCTGCCGTGGTACTGGGTGGACATTTTCTTCAAACGGCTGTGCCGGCCCGGCACGGTGCCGTTCGGCGGACAAGCTCAGCTTCGGCAGATCGAGTTCGAAGCCATGCGGGCCTACTTCCCCGATGACTTCCCTGGCACCAGTGCGGGAAACGCGTGCGAGCTCGCCAAGACCGAGGTTCGGAAGAACGAATGGACCCGGAAAACCAAGAGCAAACGAGTCAATTTCGACAGTCTGGATTTGCATAACGGCGATGCCGTCGGTGAAATCGGTGATCCGTTTGCGTGTGACTGGGGTGTCGTTGGCAAGATTGATGCTGCTAGCGGCCTGGTCCAGGTTCAGATCCACACCATCGGCCGCGGCACTCCGAACGCGACTGCACGAATCTACGCCATCCCGGACCAGGATAGATCGAAATGGCTAGCCACCAGGTCGCCGTCGTCGCGAACACCACCATCGTGTCCGTCGGCCCGGTTCTTGATCGGATTCGTCACCACCGGCGGGTTCAATCTCAAACAGGGCAAAGGCGCTGGTATCGGCGCCGTGGCATTGCCGGCTGCGTCCAGGCTGGGATATTCAGTCCTGCGACGGCCTCGTCAGGGTCAGTACTGTGTTATTCGCAACGTCGGCGAGACTATTGCCAGGTTGGCTATTTTGTATGTAGTATAATTTATGTTACATAAACATTGCCGCCCAGTTCTATATCTAGATAGTGGCTAGCCCATCCATAACTCCCCGGCCCAGAAATCACATCGCTGGCGCTCGATCGGGGTCGACAGCATAGACCGAGTGGAGAAGCCGTCGGTGGTGATGTCGAGCGCCTGGTACGACCCGTCGTTGTGTACTGCCAGGTTGGACATCGGCCATGTCTGCCTCTGGCTTGAAGGGTCGCCCGACACCACGAACCGGGCAATCGACGACTGGAACGTGGCGGCGAGTGCCGGCAAGGTCTGCCTTGCTTCCGAGAACGGGATCATTGCCCTGGCCATGTCGTCGAGCTCGGCGGTGCCGTTGGCAAACGTCAGAAACAACCCGAAGCTGTGCAGCGCCGGCGGGATGTTGTACCGGTACAGGTACGTGTGAGTGTTGTCGGTCAGTCTTGTGCTGGTGCGGATGGCGTTGCAGGACACGATCCAGTTCGAGACCAGGTTGGACGCCCGCTGGAAGTGGGTCGACGTCAGCGTTCGCGGGTACAGGGTGTTTGCGATGATGTTCCACGTTGACTTGGACGCCCGCGGGAAGTGTTTCTCGACCAGGGCCACGAAGCGCTGGTCCGTGAGCGACCTGATGTCGGCAAACACGGCGCCTTCGTGGCGCGCAAACCCGGCCATGATCTTGATGTCGTGGTGGCTGCCGCTGTTGACCCGGTCCGGCATCTGCTGCAGCATATACGGTACTTTAGGTGCTGACGCCGACGAGTCCAGGTACGGACCAAAGTTGAACGTACCGTACGACGCAGCGTAGATCTGGCGACGGTTGGCAGACGCGATTACGTCCGGCGGTTGCTGCTGCAGGCATTCCATGATATCGTTGCCATCAGGCGGGGTGTCGGCGTCGCGGTTGCGTTGCCACCACCAGGTCCTTTTCGGCGGAGGTATACATTTGGCAGAGATGGCGAATCTCGTGGTCTGCTTCTGCAGCTGAACATGATCGTACTGCGGGTATTCTGCTGGCGACTGGACTATGGCTTGACTAAACAGTGACGACGACGACGACGACGACGACGGCGTTTGGAGGTGGTGGAAGATGGATGCGGCACCAGCGGATTCGCCCATCACCGTGACCCGTTTGCGGTCGCCGCCAAACTGGTGGATGTGGTTCTGGATCCACGTCAGTGCTAGTTCCTGGTCCCGGAGGCCGTTGTTGGTGTCGAACGAGGTTGCATCCGGCGGCGGATGCAGGAACCCCCATGCGCCGAGCCGGTAGTTTATCGCCACAAACACGAACCGGCTGTCGGAGCCAGCGGCGGCGGCGGCGGCCTGGTGCAGCAAACCGTGCGGTTTGTAGAGCCCTGCTTTGGATCCGAACGCGAACCCGCCGCCGTGGATCCAGACCATCACCGGCACCTTGGTAGCGTTGGCGGTCGCCAGCACCGTCTGGGGAACGTACACGTCCAGCCCGAGGCAGTCCTCGGTCTGCACGTCAGTGGTAGATGTGTTACCGGTGACGGCGTCAATTATGCGCATCGGCAGCCATTGTGCCTGGTGGCACATGATCTGGTCGTCGTCGTCGTCGTCGTCGTGAGCGAGCACGACCGAGTCGTTGGCGTCCGGCGGACACGGGGCCCGGAACCGCAGGCTGCCGGTCGGGGACTTTGCATACCGGATGTTGGCGAACCTGTACACGTCTCGTTCCAGCGTTGGCGGCGGCAGCGGTCGCGACTCGAGGTACACCGTGGTGGTGATGGTGGTGGTGGAGTTGCATGGATAGGTCGCGACGGGCAGTGCGGCGGCGGCGGCGGCGGTGGTCGGGGCCAGCACCGCGACCAGCACGGCGATGAGCATGAATATCCAGTTCATGAGTTCGCGAGTTCATGCGTTGCAATAGGGTCAGGAAAGATTGGCATTTTGGGAATCCCGGGGTCATGATTAAGTATTACTATTCACGTCGCCTTGTACTAACCACGTGGGTGTGGCATCAACTTCGATTGCACACATATCATCGCATAAGAAACACCTGGCGATGGCCGGCATCGAGGTTTAACCTGATTTCCAGTTCCCGGGGATTGAGTTTGCGTTTGGCATACTCCAGGGTACCAGCGACGTGGTCGCTGGCGGTGACCGGTTTGTTCAACAGGGCAATGCCGGAATGCCAGTGGGTGGGTTTGCCGCCGGAACCGGTGGTGAATGCCAACGAGCCGGTTCCCGGGTTGAACGACTCAGCCCTGGCGGTTGCGGCATTGATCTTTTCTTGTTGCGAGCGGGTGAAGAAGGTGTCGAAGTAGATCATGAACCCGTGGATGTCATCCGAGGAGTTGACTTGACAGCTGAATTGGGCGACAAACTCGAGCTCGGGCACGGTGATGGTGTGAAGGTCGAGGGCTTTGAACACCGATGGCGGGCCCGCCAGGGACGACGGCGGCAGCGAGTAGATCTGCACGTCGTCGTAGATGTTTTGCTTCATGGCCCGCATGTCGAAGCCGTAGACGTCGTTCCAGAAGTTGACCTTGTCGTTGACAAAGTCCGGGTCGGAGATCGGCGCCACCAGCAGGTTGATGTGGCCCGGGACCATCAATCCGCCGGGTTTGAGGAACCGGTCGCGGGCGACGATGACGGAGTCGAGCATGGCCTCGTACAGCAGCGCGTAGCCCATCCACTCCGACACGATGATGTCGACGTTGACGTCGATCGCGACGTCCTCGATCTTGCCGCGGATGCAGTGCACGACGGCGTCGAGCCCGTTGGCGTACACGTTCGCGGTGGCCTTGGTGATGATGTCGCTGTTGTCGACGGCGTAGACGGCACTGGCGCCGGCTTTGGCGGCAAACATGGACAGCACGCCGGTGCCGCAGCCGACGTCGAGCACCACCTTGTCTTTGAACAGGTCCTTGTTGTGGTAGATGAAGTCCCGGTACGATTCTGTCCGCACCGTGTCTTTCAGCATCAGCTCGTGGATTTCGTTGTAGGCGTACGACTCAAAGTAGTGGTCGTCGTTATTGCTCCTGCGTGGCCTCGGCCTGTTGTCGTCACTGTCGTCGTCGCTGTCGCTGGCACCGTGGCCGAGAGCGGCGGTGGCCAGGTCCCGGTAGACATCGAACTTCAGCCGCAGCTCGCTGAGCTGGGCCTTCAAACTAGCCACCTCATCGCTGGCAACCGGTATTTCCAGATCATCCACGTCAATCACGCCGCTTGCCTCCATGTCATCATCATCGTCGTCGTCGTCAGGCATGGCGAACAGCAGGGCGTCGTCGGCCAGCACCGGCTTCATGTACGTCGAGTCGTCAAGCCAGACCTCAGGCCGATTCAGCGCCTCTGGTTTCTTATTCCCGAGCTTGACCTGGGCGCGGATGTAGTTCACCAGCTTAAGCTTGCCATAAAAGTCCAACCCCAGGTTGGCCCGCAGCCGGTCAAAGTCAAAGTCATGGTCGCTGGCGCAGTGGCCAAACACCTCGCGGGCGTCGGCAAACGTCAGGTCGCAGAACAAACACACCGGCCGGGTTTCGTCATCGTTGGTGAAATCTGATGCTGATTCAAGCTCGTTGGTTTGAATCAGGTCTTGAAAATCTTCTTCTTCCGAGTCCATTGTTAATCTCCAGTCTTGGTACAATAATTTGATTGATAATTTTGAAAAAAATAATTTTTTTTCTCCCATTTAATCGTCCCGTCCCGTCCCCCGTCCCCCGTCCCCCCTGACACGTGATTTGCGCCAGGCCAGCGGGGTTCGTAACGTGGGATCATGGCGAGTAAACTGATTGCCAGCCAGCAGCACCAGCAGCACCAGCAGCACCAGCAGCACCAGCAGCACCAGCAGCTAACAATTACTATTAGAACAAAAGGCGTACATAGCCGTCAACTGTCATGTGGCGACACTGTCTTGGCGTCAAAGGTGTCGGTCTACCACTGTGCAGCATCGGTCCCCGCGATACTTGAAGATTGAATCATATTGTTGTTTCGGTTTTGTTTACGTTTGGTTTGGTTTTGCCATTGCCGATGACTTATGGCATGACCAGGCGGGAACATGCAATCAGAGTTCCCGGTCGGCGCCATGGGTTGTCCCCCAAGACGGTGCTGGCCTGCGAACGACAACGTCGGCTGGCAAGGCCGCCGTCGGGAGCTGACAATGCGATCACATGAATTCATTCTGGTTACGTGTTTACAGCGTTTACCTGGTAGTAAACATGACTTGATTGATTTAAATTTTGACTCGTCGGCTTGGAGTACGATTGACGGTGCTCATGAATCACGGTTATGTTCTTGCAATCTTGGTACGTAATTAGGTTACGGCTAACCTATTGATTATTAATATCCTGACTAATCGGGTCCCCCCCCTTCCTCCACGCCAACTTGACTCAGAGCGAAACCCATTTTGCCAGGGGCAACTTGGCAAACCCGGCTTCGAAACGAAACCCACGTGGCTTCCCGTCACGGCCGGAAATGAGCTAGCGTAAGGCCGTTCCAACCCGACCGCCCCGGGGGGGGGGGGACCGGTCAGGCTGAGTGAATGAGTGAATGATTTAGCTTAAGTGAGGCACGTAGCAACGAGGCTAAGATGTATATAAGCTATGACGATACAAAGAATGCAGCGCTCAGTACACTAGTTCACTAGTTCAGTGCGCTTGGCCAGCAGGGTAGCAGCGACATGAGCCGATGAGCAGTTCGTGTCTGTCAGTGTTGTCGATTAACTAATAATGTGCCGCCTCCTCGCGTCCTGGCTTAGTTATTCCGGTAACCCACTGGGTGGCTTGAAGCGTAAACGTCAAGCCATGGCAGCAGCAGAGTCATGGTCCTGTTGCACCATTGCTGCACCATTGCTGCTACCATTGCTGCACCATTGCTGCTACCATTGCTGCTACCATTGCTGCTACCATTGCTGCTACCATTGCTGCTACCAGTGGTCTGTGTTTTAAGCACAGACTAACTGACTCTGCCCGCCGCCCGCCCGGTTCATGATTATGCAGTGGCGGTCTTTCGGCGGGGGGCCCACCACCACCACCAAGCACGCCTGACCGGTAAAGTCGGTGTTGCGGTTTCTCATCGTCTCGATCCTGGGGGCTTTCAGTTTCTGCTTCGTCCGAGACTGCTTTATCCGCCCAATAGCGTTTTGGCATTAATCACCTCAGACATTACCCGGCCGTCCCCCGGCCGTCACGATTATTACCTATTCCAGCAGGTTGTCGCGCCCAAGGGGCTAGGGGATCGATTTTCGATTTTCGATTTCGATTTTCGATTTCGCCGGGCCGGCCGGTTTGCTGCGGCCGTGCTCACCGATCCGCAACACTCTCAATCACTGCACAACACATTACGTCATTGCCACTCTTCTCTTGGCTTCTTCTATTCTCTCATTCACTTCTCTCATTCACTTCTCTCCGCTTTACTTCTCTCCGCTTCTTACTTCTCCCGATCCTCGGCTCTGCTAACCTGCTTGGTTGGTGCCACTCTCGACCTCCCTTCCCCCCGGGAGTAACCCAAGCCCTACTGCGTTCCCGGAGTAACCCAAGCCCTGCTGCGTTCCCGGGAGTAACCCTACTGCGTTCTCCCCCGGTAACCCAAGCCCTGCTGCGTTCCCCCACGGCGGGTTGTTTATTTTGGCTGGCGGTTTTTCTGCCCCCCCCCCAGCCGGTTGTTACCCGGTGTATTGCACAAACCACACAAAAAAAAAAAAAAAAAAACCCAACCCATAAGCCAGGGCTTTAGGGTCATTTCGTCGCTGGCGCCGGCCACCAACCCACAACTAGCACTGCGCTCGCTCCCGATCGTGCAATTACAAAAACGTATGGGCTGGGTCCACGAACCAACGACCAAGCCTGTGGCAACCAACTAACTACACTACCGGTTGGTCGCATCTCATCTGCCTGGGTCTTGTTGTCCGCAGCAGCAGCAACAACAACAGCAGCAAGTCGTTTTTTTCTGTGCCGGTTGCTCTGGTAAGTCACGTCGTGGTTTGTTCTTGCGGTTTGCCGGCGGTCGTGGCGATACCGTGACGTCCGGCTCAGGCGCTGGCATCTTGGCTGATTCGTCTTCGATCCCGTTGCAATCAGCTTCTGTTATTTTCTTCCTGCAGCCTGCTGATTTTCCTCCCTAGGTTCGACCTCGCAATCGACCGCCATCAACTCAACCGTGGCCCGTTGCCGTCGCTGCCGACTGAACGACCGCTGCTCCCCCGGTTGAAAGTCTTCTTGTGCACCATCCGATGTCACACACTGCTGGAGCCAAGTCAAACCATAACAACAACAACAACAACAGCAACAGCAACTCAACCATGCTGCTGGGTGACAACCGACCGTCACCCGACGAAGAGTCGGCCGCTTCCGCATCCAGCTCGTCTGCTGGTGGCACCGGCACCGCTTCATCCTCCACCACAAACCCAGACTCCCTGTCCTCGTCACTATCCGCCAGAGTATCGTTTCTTTCAAAAACGTCTATTCTCGACGACCTTGACTCGGCTTCGTCTGTCAGCGCCAGCGCCAGCGCCAGCGCCGCTGCCACCACCCGTCGACGCCTCCAAGCCGATGACGACAACGAAGCTCTGCTGCCGACTGACCTGGCAAAAGAAGATCCGCTGGCAACCCAGATTTGGAAGCTATACGCAAAAGCTAAACAGACCCTGCCTAACCACGAACGAATGGAGAACCTGACCTGGCGAATGATGGCAATGTCCCTGCGAATGAAGGAACGACAGTCTCGAGCGTAAGTTCATGTGCTTGTACGCTCATCTAAACCGGTATCTAACTTCAAGTCTGGCGGCATATAAACCCGATGTCAAGCAACCTTCATCGGCTCAGGCAATGGACTTCTCTGATGCTGATCCTGGCTCGTCGTTTATTGACGAAATCACTTATACCCCATCATCCATCGTCGGCTCCCCATCCGGACTCGTCATCGCCTCCACCACGTCTCCCGTCTCGGTCGCTGATCATTCTTCAGGTATTCCCATACGGCAGAACCAACACCAGCAACACCAGCAACAACAACAACAGCAACAACAGCAGCAACAGCAACAACAGCAACAACAACAACAACAACAACAACAACAACAACAACAACAACAACAACAACAAC
>JAKTSU010000127.1:0-24885 GCA_030580395.1 Myxozyma nipponensis
GATGATGATGATGATGATGATGATGATGATGATGATGATGATGATGATGATGATGGTGATGGTGATGGGCTCGGGGTTAGTTCCGCAGAGCCGTGCGCGCAGCCGGGAGCTTTGTCTCAGCTTTGGCCTTCGCAC
Source organism: Myxozyma nipponensis (assembly GCA_030580395.1). Classification (NCBI taxonomy): domain Eukaryota; kingdom Fungi; phylum Ascomycota; class Lipomycetes; order Lipomycetales; family Lipomycetaceae; genus Myxozyma; species Myxozyma nipponensis. The sequence goes on from JAKTSU010000127.1 coordinate 136, forward strand.
CGCCACCGCTGATTTCCGCGGTCTCCCGAAACATGAGGCGGTGCGCGGTCAGCAGGCCGGCCGGGTTACTACTGCAGTTTTGTCTTTCTGACGACATCGCTCAGACACTCCTGTTCAGCTCAGTCCAGTAGCTAGCGGGCAAGTAAAGCGTTCCGCCGGTATCAGAGACGTTGTCCCGAGGTTGGACGGTTTGTGGGTGGGAAGACGAGATGCGAGATGTTATAATGTTACTTTGCCGGGCAAGATGCCTACGATGGGATGGCGTCTTCAATCGCATCACTATCGAATTATAAACACTAACCAGACTGATTGACTGCTCACAGTCGTTTTGACCTGTGGGTCTTGGCAGACCGGTTACGAATCCAATTGCGAATATCCAGTTCTGCAATACGAGCGGACGAATTGCGGAAGCTTGGGAGGAGGAAGGTTGTTTCCACAGTCGCGGGCGTCATGTGACGATGATGATGTGATGCGCGGCTTGGCTATGCCGGTTTGGGTAACATTTGCGAGCTAGTTGGGCTTGTTGACAGCATTTGATGGATGAGTTGAGTTGAGTTGAGGTTTTGTTGGTCGGCCGCTGCCGTTTTTAAAACAGATTAGTAAGCTTTGTCTGTCTGCCTGGGGGTATACAATACAATGACAGCCTCGGCTCGACCGACGTGCTCTGTGAACACAGCTGCACAGTAGTAGCGGTGGCATTCGCGGGGATAAGACCGGCCCGTCACTCCCAGCTAGCGTAGGTACTGACACCGCGCATCAGTCATGTCAAGTCAGTCAATCCGTCGGCCCGTCCCTACGAGAGACAGCTGTCGTTCATCTCCCCCCGTCAAATCTTCTTTTCTTTTTTTCGTTGGTTGTTTTTTGGTCCGCTTGCTGAATGTAGAATGAATGTATTGTCTGAGTCGGACAAGGACCACCATCACCACCACCAACGCAGCAACAGCGTGCTTAGCGTACTCCGCCCAGATCGCGGAATCAACAAAAAGAAAAGAGATCTGCGGGCTGGACGTGTCCTAGACAGGTCTCAACCGTTCCGGACAAGACTTTAATGAAATGTGTGATGATGATGATGATTATGATGACCTGCAGTCAGACAAAACACGATAAGCCCCCTCCCTACCGGCACCATTGGATCTGTTAACGATGGCGAGCAGGGGTTCCCCTCCTGATGTCACACTCTCTATCCTCGGTATCCATCTCACCGTTTCTTCCCCTTTCTCTCGTCCTCCCCACCATCATCCCGTACCCCCCGCCTGGCACTGTCGTAGTCCGATACCAGAGTTCTCACGTTAAAGCCTGGTGGGACAGAAGGACGGCGGGGACGAAAACCACGGCTTATAACTCTTGCTGCTCGTCACGAAAGAATTCCGTTCAACATTGATTGGATCTTGGTTATTGAGCTCGGCACCGCTGGGCAATATACTCAAGCTTACGAGTGTCGTCTGTTTTACTGCAATATACTAACTGTATCGTCGTCGTCGCCTAAACATCCTCGTTCCTGCCTGCCTGCCTGCCTGCCTGCCTGCCTGCCGAAATGATGACAACTCAGTCCAGTCGTCTCGCCCGAGTGACCGATCCCGGCCGGCTGCCGACGGTGTAAAAGCCCAGGTTAGATAGTAGTAGGTAGGTAGGTAGGTGGCGCGCCACAATCTAACCGATCGAATCGGGACCGAGTTGAGTTGAGTTCAGTTCCGGGGCTTACTAGCCACATCCGCAAGTTGCTCCCGAAACAGTAGCGATTTACGCACCGGCCTCGTGTCGTACCGCGGAATTGACGCGTTCTGGAACATTTTGCGTTTCATTTAAGCTGGTTCTAGCGCGCATCGTATAAACCCCAGCTGCGCCACCGAAGCGCGCCCAAGGTACCGTCCGTACCTGGTGCGTACGATGAAGAAGGACCGCTTTGACGCCGTATGCGAATCCTGGTGGGGTGGGTGGTTGGCTCGGGAATGCTTGCCTTTCGGTCGTCGACTAATATATGTCGATATTACCTATATATATTCTGTTGACGACCCCGTCGCAACAAAAGTCCGACTATGGATCCTAACCGACGAGGGACAGGTTGACTGCATCGCAATTCCCCCCCTCTAAGGCCTCCTCGGTCTCTTTGCCTCTCTCTGTCTCTCGTTCTCTACCCAATTATCTTGTCCAACCATGCGAGCACAAGCTTCATCATCTCGCAAGCATTCATGTGCAATCGCCCCCAAAAAGGCTCCACGGTCTCGCGACGGATGCTGGACCTGCAGAGTAAGTATCTGTTGTTCTTGTCTTGACTGGCCGGGTACTAACCGGTCTAGAAACGAAAGATTAAATGCGACGAGCAGCATCCCGTCTGCACGCCATGCTTACGGTTCAACATCCAGTGCGACTACAGTCGCCGTCTGAACTATAAAGATGACACGCCGAGGATCGTGTCCAAGATGTCGGCGCTGATCAACGTCGCAGGGTGCCCGGTTTACGACCACGCCGCCCGACCCGTGTTCCGGCCCTATCATCCCAGCTTGGCTTTGAGCTACGAGGCCGAACACGAGGACGGGTTCGTGACGGTGTCGTCGCAAGACTTCCTGGACGACGGCACGCCGCCAAAAAATTTGTTGCACGATGGCTTCTACGACGAAGACGATGACGACGAAGATGTATACGTAAAGCAGGAACACAGCCGGGGCTCAACAGAAGCTCTCCCCCAGCCGTCGTTGACAAACCGTGCGGCACATACCCATCTAGGTCCGCCGATGGGTCGCACCGGTGTCAACTACTCTTATGGAACTGTTGCTGCTGCTTCTGCTTCCGGTAACCGCATTCTCGGGTCTACTCCAGCCAACACTGTCCCCGACGACAAAGACAGCTTGTTTTCGCCGCCGCCGTCGTCGTCCAACTATCTCCCCAGTACGCTGTTGTCTTCCGATAGCTATGGGCCGTGGTCGTCGTCTATCGAATCCAGCATGAACTCACGGTATTCGTCTTCTTCAGCGGCTTCGTTTTACTCGGCAAGTCCAAACCTGAGCGTGTCTGATGCGCCGCCTGGCTTCATGTCGGTGTCGGATACTTCATCGATTTCATCCTATGACTCACAGTCGCCAACTGCTTCCGAGCCTGATCACATCCTAGATCAGCCGTTGGCATCTGAGCCTGAAGCCGCCGCCGCGAATACCGACTTCCGGTCTGATCTGGTGCAACCCAGTTCAATGTCGATAAACGATTGTTTCTGGGACAAGACCCAGATTAATGCCAACCCAATGTACTACGACCAGTATCTTCTCGCCGCACGTTTTCCGCTAGAAATACCGTGCCAGATGAACTTCCCGTTTATGATGTATGGGTCACAACAACCAGCTTATGGAGTCTAGTGCTCGATCAGGCAAGTAGTATGATATTAATATGGTATGGTTTTGGCATGATATGGTATGATTTAATCTGGGTCGGCTTGGTTGTCAAAAGGCGTTTGTGTTGTTGTTATTGTTGTTGATTTTGTTTGCTTTCACTTTTTCTGTATCTGTACCTGATTTGATTGACAGCCGGGTTTTTGGGTAGATATACATGTACAATACCGCGCAATATTCCAATATTTACTCCAAAGCGTATCCTTTATATACATCTGCGTAGCTACAGTGGAAATTTTACTCTTCCGGAGTCTGCATTTTGACTCTGACCAATCGTTCGTCTCGAAGCGTGTTGTACAGCCAGAACTCGATGATGACCTCGACGAAGCTAAAAGTAAAGACCAGCCCGTTGGACAACGCCAGCGGATCGCCGCCTCTGAAGTAGGCGAAACCGCCGACGATGAACGCGAGCATCAACCTAAACGGGACTTGGAGAGAATTAGAATATACACAAACGACTAGCGACTTTTTTTTTTACGGCGTACCTGCGATTTCTAGGAAACCTGGATTCGGAGCCGTGATGACAGCCAGATCGGTAATGCTCAGGTTGAGCAGCGCAATCGCCAGTATCCCTATTGCAGGATCATTTTCTGTGAATTCAATGCTGGGCTAAACAAAACACCGAAGGTTAGCGAAGAAGAAAAGAAACATAAAAAAAAAGAGACATACCAATCGCATCGACCGGCCGATAATAAACACCAGGTCATGATTTGCCAACCCATTAGGATCAGTCAAAAGCTTCCAAATAACTCCGTTGATCAACGAGAAGTGCACCACGCATATTGACGTAGCCGACAGTAAAACCATGGTTGCAAGGCCGCAATTGGATCAAATCCCATCGTCTTCATATGCCGTTTACTTGTCTAGATGGAATACGAATCAGAACCGCAGAGCCCTTTTCTCCGGCCGGGTAAACTGGCGGGACGGAAAGGACGGCGCACCGGGTAAGTCTTTATCAAAATCTATAAACTACTTGATTGGGAAATAATCCGTGACAAAAAGGGTATATCTTCTCCGCCGCTGGTGAGAAGTAGGCCCGAACGATTATCTCACTTCTATTGGAAACCAGCTGAGACTACTCGGCACCTCTAGTTTTTACTTCAATTGACGTAATCAGAAATGACTTTTTCGGTAAGTGTAATTGTTGTTCACGCTAGTCAAAATGCTGTAACTAAACCACCTGGGTTCTTAGCGCCTGGTTAGATTCGAATCGACGGACGGCAACGTCTACATGGGCGACGCCCTGCTGCCGGCAGGCGAAACTGACGCCAGCAAGGCCAAATTCGCCAAAATCATCACCGGCAACATTTTTGGAGTGTACATGGTGACCGATGAGCAGAAGGTCAGTTCACATTTGCCCCTGACGATGTGTCTGCTGCTGTGGTGGGTGCTAACAGTCGACGGAATATAGCCAATCAAGAAGCTGCTGTCGCCTCTTTCCTGGGACCAGATTCGCACCGTGAGATTTCTAGGTCTCAATTATGCCAAGTGAGTACTGCTGTGATAGTTGAGGGAATACAGCGTGCGCCCAGTATGTGAGCTAATCATGATACTCTAGGCATGCTGTCGAGGTACGATAATGCGGGGTGGGAGGGAGCTGTTTACCTGCCCGGTTGGAGCTAACAAGTCGGATGGTATAGATTAAACTGCCCAAACCAGCATACCCTGTTCTGTTTTACAAGCCGGTGACAGCAATTGTCGGTCCCACCGATCCAATCCCGGTGCCGCCGTTTGCCCAGATTGACAACGAGATGGACTACGAATGCGAGCTTGTGGTGATCATCGGCAAGGAGGGCAAGAACATTGCCGAGAGCGACGCGTTGGACTACGTACTTGGCTACACCGTCGGCAATGACGTATCGCACCGAGCTTGGCAGATCAAGAAAGGCGGTGGTCAGTGGTCGCTCGGAAAGATGCTCGACGGCTGGGCTCCCATGGGACCTGCCATCACGTCTTCCAAGGTCAGTTTGCTCCGCTCTTGCGTTTGTATCGTCCCGATGGTGAATTTCAGTTACTAAGCCCTACAGCTCATCCCGGATCCTCAGAACTTGCGTATTTCCACCAAGGTCAACGGCGAGGTTCAGCAAGACGAGAGCACGTCCGACATGATCTTCGACGTCAAAAAGACGATCTCATTCTTGTCTCACGGCACCACGCTCCTTCCTGGCGACGTTATCTGGACCGGAACTCCATCAGGTAAAAATGTTCTCGTGATTTTAACAGTTAGGATGATTGTTACTAACCATTTGTCTTATAGGAGTTGGAATGGGCCGAAAGCCCCAGTACTGGATGCGCGATGGAGACGTCATCGAGATTTCGCTCGAGAACGTGGGCACGATCGTGAACAAGGTCACATACGAGAAAGAGCCGGCTATCAAGTCGAAGTTGTAAATTGTGGATTCCAGTATTAGATACAATTAATCTTGTTCGACCAATCGGTTATCCGTAGTTTGTAAAAACAGCCGGAGCTCGTGCGGCTCGCCGGGGGGGGAAGTTATTTGGAGAACTTACTGCAAACGGAGAGCGCGTTCACGAACGCGAAAGCGACCTCCTCGAGCAATAAGGGAGCAAACGATCGAATCAGACAAGGTTTTGATCGCTCGCACAATACTAAATCTGGGTGAGGGACGCGTGAAGAATGGCGCTGATAAATCCGCTGAGGTTGTTCTCGCTTGAGGTTCTCGATACCCGGCTGTTGCCGGAGTCTCCAGAACGACTGGCCCAGAACAAGAAGAATGCGACACCGTCTCGATGGGCCACGAAAGAGTACGTTCTCTACTATATTGTCATCGGCAGTGCCGTGCCTGTGATGATCCATGCTGCTATCAGTGGAAGCAATGGTGCGTTGTGTACTTGCTAGAGTGCGTGGGAGTTTGCGACTGACTGGCGTAGAGCATTCACGAAACTATGCTGTGTTCAAAGATAAGCTACAGGACGGGTGGATCCGAGGGAGAAAAGTGGTATGCACCTTACGATAGTTGGTTCGAACCTAGGGAAACTTTGAAATAACACGACCAATAGGATAATTCGGATGCCCAGTACTCAGGATTCAGAGACAAGATTCCTATTTTGACCGCAGTTGTGGTTGTGCATTTCATCCTTCGCCGGCTAAGCCAGAAGGTGAACATGGGCCGCACAAGATTCGACCTGCTGTTTTCCGCAGTCTTCCTCTCGGCTCTGCACGGAACCAGCGTGTTGAAGATCTTGACCATTTTCGCCGCCGGATACTCCATCACCAGGTCGTTCTCACAAAAGACCGGGATGGCGCTGACGTGGATCATGTCGGTGTCCATTCTTTTTCTCAACGAATACTACGAGGGTTATCGCTACGCTGGTATTCATCCGGCTCTTGCTGTACTGGTACATTCCTTGTCTTGTCTTGTCTTGTATTTTGTTTGTTCACGAATAGCGTAGTTGACGGGATTTAGGATGGATACTGTGGTCTACTCCGGCGATGGGACGTCAGCTTCAACTTCTCCGTTTTGCGGATAATATCCTACAATTATGACTACTACCAGAGTCTGTCGGCAACGACCGATATCGAGGTTTGTTCTTGCCCTTGCGACCCCGGACCCCGCCCTGGAGATGGTAAGATCTAGCTAACACTGGTAGAAGAAGCAAAAGGATGATGCCGTGATCACCGAGCGAGATCGAATAGATATTGGCCCGCCGCCGGCTGACTACAACTTTGCCAACTGCTTGGCATATCTGCTGTATACGCCACTGTACATTGCTGGCCCAGTTGTAACGTTTAACGACTACATGTACCAGGTCAAGCACCCTCTGCCATCGATTCAACCCAAGCGGACCTTGCTGTACGGGCTCAGATTTCTGATATGCTTGTTTGTGATGGAGTGGCTTCTGCACTACATGTACGTTGTGGCGCTGTCAGACGCCCGAGCATGGGAAGGCCTGACGCCGCTGCAGATCAGCATGATTGGGTTTTTCAATCTCAAGACGATCTGGCTTAAGCTGCTGATTCCCTGGCGCTTCTTTAGACTGTGGTCCCTGATCGACGGTATTGATCCGCCCGAGAACATGCTGCGGTGCATGAGCAACAACTACTCTGCGTCTGCATTCTGGCGAGCCTGGCACCGCAGCTACAACCGGTGGGTGACCCGGTATCTGTACATCCCTCTCGGCGGTGCAACACATCCGATTCGAAACATGCTGATTGTGTTTACGTTTGTTGCCCTCTGGCATGATATCCAGTTGAGATTGCTCGCGTGGGGTTGGCTCGTCACGCTATTTGTTGTTCCTGAGGTCCTGGCGAAGCTACTATTCCCGGCAAAGAAGGCAAGTCTACATGCATCGAGGGTGACCGACGATGGTCTGTTGATATTTCTTTTATGCTAACAATAATCAAAGTGGGGATCGAAACCGATCTATCGATACATGTGTGCACTAGGAGCGGTGGTCAACATCTACATGATGATGATTGCCAACCTGGTTGGATTCGCGGTCGGGTTGGACGGTGTGCGTGACATGATCAGGGACATGTTCCGCACGTGGATCGGTAAGTCATTGGCATTTGTTATTTTTTATTTCGGATATGCATGTGCTTACGGTAGGTGTGCCGTACTTTATTGTTGGTACGTTTTGTCTGTTTGTCGGAGCCCAGGTTATGTTCGAGGTGAGGGCGGGTGAGATGCGGAGTGGCATCAACTTGCGATGCTAGTATGAGCGTCCGGGGTTTAGTTGCATTGTAGATATATGGGGATGAAAATATTCAACGTAAATATACATAGGTGGGAATATTTTTTGTCACATTTGAGTCGACGAGTTGCCGGCATCGCGGGGATATTGGGAATTTAAAAGTGTTCATCCCAGCGGAGATGTTAATAAAATTCACCGGGCTCATCATCACTTAGCAAACGCACTGTTAATCTGTTACGTACATGCCAAAGCCCACGCAATGAGACCGAAACCAAATGACAAAGATTACAGGCCATAGGGTTCTATACGACCCGCTCTCACGATACTCCCTGCATCTTCTGAAAACCACGTTGCAAGCCCATCTGCCGACATGCGTGTTGCCAGATTTCGCTACGCAATCGATACCGCCGCCAGCGATCCCAAAGTCATGGCACTTTATCTATTTTCCGGACGTCACCAGAGAACAAGACCTGTTTCACGACGGATACGAGCCTGTGCAAGGTGCAGCATGGCTTGACGGTATTTCAAAACGACGGTGGGCTGGCGGCGACATTACATTCAGTACGACCGCGGATCTGACCTGCGACCGGCCGGGAACCTGCGAGATTGACGAGTCGCTAGACGTATCTTATAGCAATACGGGCGAGTTTACCAAGGCTGAACAAGTGACTGTGCGGAAGATGAGAAATGCCGCCGCCGCCGCCGACGACGGTGGTCTGGCTGTGGTTGAGGTTCGAAAGTTGATCCACGTCCCGCTCGGGTTCCGGGATTCGTCTCGACAATTAACCGGTACGCTTAACTCATATACGGGTGAATGGTAGGCAATGAGACTGACAATCACTAATAGTTCCATACAAGCCGCTTCACGAGTTTGCGCTGACACCGACTCCAGTCCTGGCGTCCCGGTTCTCGGCCCTGACGTTCAATTCCCACAGGATCCACCTCGACTCCGACTACGCCACTAAAGTCGAGCACCTGCCGAATCTGATTCTCCAAGGCGCGCTCTCGCTCACGCTACTGATGTCATGGATCCAGTTCGATGCCACCGTGGCCGCCTCAGTGGCAGGCGATATCGGCAAAGTATCGTATTCCTGCATTCATCCCATCATCGTCGGTCGCGATATCCGCCTATGCATCGCTCCGTCGCCGTCGTCCTCAAAGTCGTGGAGAATCTGGATTACTCAAGCCGGTGGTGTCAAATTTAAAGGCTCGCTTCTCACTATCTGACATTTGCATAAGGGTGGAGTTTATCTGTTTCTTTTTTTTTTGGATAGATAGCATAGAAATGTACATTTAAATGCCCATTACCACCACTACCCCTTTTTTAAATTATTTCTCACACAACTACAAAGCAACAACGATAGCCATTCGAAACCACCCGACCAAACTATCAACAACACATTCCAGTCTTGCCCAAGCTTGCAGCGAAAGACTATATCATTCGAAAACACAGCAAACAAAAAAAAACCAATAAGCAAAAAAAGGTTGAGAGCAAACAGAAAGCAACCTCGCATGAAAGTAACCAATCAATACCGACCGGTCCATTTAATCAACGACGTGACTCCAGAGCAATAACAATACAAAAAAAACCAGCAGCAGCAGAAAAAAACCAGGCCCGATGACTTGCCAAAAATATAGAAGTCGGAATTCGGTGCTCGTGATCACAAACAAAAGAGAACAGCGTAGCATAACACGCCAAATATACACAAGGCAACAGTGAAATCAATGAAAGCAAAAGTATGTGTCCACAATATAAACATACCCTTCAATATACCACATCAGCATATCAGCTTTCCTAGAAAACTATAACTCCAACCGTACATATCCCGCCATAACTCAGCAAATGAAAGAACAAAACAAAAACAATAACAAAATTAGCAAAAAAGAATACAGACTAAAAGGCCTCGCCATATTAGACAACAGGAGAAGTAACCTGCTTTGAGAAGAGAAAGTCAAAGTCTGCTGGTGCACGACGGGACGTCAAGCCAGCATCCGGCTTCGCAGCAGCATCAGACTTTTTGAACAAAAAATCAAAATCAGAAGGAGCACAACGAGTTGGTGATGAATTCGGGCCGGACGGCTTCGAGTTATCGTTCGCAGGCTTAGACGCAGGCGCGTTGTTGGGTGAGGAAGGTGCTTCACTGACGGACAATATAGCAGCAGCACCTCCTTTGCGACGAGGCTTAAATACGACATCGTCGCCAAATCTGCTGGCAGAAGAGGACGTAAGGTTGCTTGTGAACTTCCGCTCTGACGATTTAAGTGCCGGTATTTCTTTCTTTTCAATAACGAAAGACTCCGGTTCTCTCTTCAAAATAACGAAACGTTCCGGCTTTTTCTTCTCAATAGCAAAAGTCTTTGGTTGTTCTTTCTTTTCAATAGCAACCGTCTCCGGTTCTTTCTTTTCAACGATAGAAGTCTCTAGTTCTTTCTTTTCAATAGCGAAAGGTTCAATAGGTACGGCTTCCGATTGATTCGGAGAAGTCGGTGCCGACACCGTGACCGGACTTGCAGAGTGGTCAGCCGCGGGAGACAGAGAGGTTGTCAGTCCAGATGCGGTAAGTTGACTCATGAATGACTCCATACTGGAGCCGTTCGGCACTGAATGTGATACGAACTTGGGCACAGGCAGGTGACCAGCCGCCGGAGATGAGTGGAACGTGGGGCCAGCATACTTTGTTGCGTTCTTGAACGACTTGACTGGAGTTGAAACATTCGCAGCAAAAGTGACCAGATCTTTGGTCTTAAGGTCAGACACTTTAATCGAACCCGTTGTCTGGTGCTTGCTACTGGGTGGAGTGAGAATCGTCGCCGCCTGAAACACTTCAGTGTACGCTGGCTCCTGCTGACGACGGCCGTTGTTCTTCTTCACAGAAGGTTCAGCACTGCTGTTTGCATGTTTTGCGGCCTTAGCGGTGGTGTTGCTCTTCTTGTCCTTTGAAGACGTTCCAGCTTTCTTGCTGCCATGGGCCTTCTTGGCCAGTGGCGACGAGTTCTCAGACTGGTCTCGTTGAAGGTTTGAATGTGGTGATGCGACTTCGGTCATGTGTGGAGATCGTCAAAGCAAACAGAATAAATAAAACGCAAAATATGTCGTATGTTCAGGTCTAAAAGACAAGGTTATATCGTGAAGTGCAAAACCACCGCGATATGCTACCTAGAGCTGCGAATCAAGACAAGGTCAATCAACTGTTCATCTCCACGTCCCCCTCGCCCGCGAACTACGGACATGTAAAATCATAACCTACCTGGTGAATGTGAGAAAGATGTGAAGTTAGAAAGAGAAACAGATAAGAAATTTTGAAAATTTGCGTTATAAATCATTTGAGTGCTATATGATTTGGCTGGCCTTCGAAACAGCTCGAGCACAAGAGAAGAGCCCAGCCTCTGCGATGTCTTTTATTGAGTTTTGCCGCCGTCGAGAAAATCCCCTAACCACGAATTATTGTCAGGTGACCGCCACTCACGTGATGCGCCAGCTGCGGCTGCTGGGACAAGCACACGCAAATACAGCATGGCATATTTTTTTGCTTGCATAGCACGGACATGCAAGTAGACATGGTTGATGCCGGGCTAGATAGGTCAATACCATGGACATGAGGTGATGGCAACAGCATGGCAAAAGGGCGTGGTATGTGGCATTGACAACTGTCGGTCGACTCTGTTCCAGGTCGTGGACGGACTGCAGTACTGTCGCAACGGACACCAGAAGGAAGGCGAGATCGAGATTGAGGACGATGAGAACTTCGGCACCCAGGGACGCACGATCCGGATCGGCGGGTCAAGCGGTGCCGTCAGTGCTGCGTCGGACCGGAACGCCAGCAAAGTCGTGTACGGCCAGCGCGGGTACGTGCTGTTTCTGGAGTGCCTGCAGCAGATTCTGGCGATGATGGTCGAATGGGTGGCCCGCCGCCGTGGAGCACCGCCAGAGCTGGAGCAAATCGTAAGGGCACTTTGGCTCCTTTATCTTGATGCAATAGGAGTCAACAAGTCTGCACTGCCCTTTGGAAGTAATAATGACGACGACGACGACGACGACGACGGAAACGAAGCAGAGGATGATGAGTCGCGCTCGCGGTTGGGATCTAGCCAGACTGATCTGAGCCAGTTGAGAGCCACATCGAGTCAGCCTAGTCAGATTGTATACGATGAAACGATGCAGTCTACGACTACGGATGTGCCCGAGGACGAACTGGAGTCAGACGTGGACGATGAGCTTGCGTCTGACCTCTCCGACCACACCGACAACGACGAAGGCAACGAAGACGAGGCCCAGCTGAGCCAGATGACCAACCTCAGTATATATCCGGTCCGACATAAACGAGGCTTGGCAATCCCGCGCCTGGCAGAGGCAGTGTCGCTAGTTTACATCGGCTGTCGGATCCTTAATCTGCCGGTTTTCCTGCATGAGCTGTACAATGCCGCTTGGTCGTACGACTTTCCTTACATGCGCGTGTTTGCGTCGCTGCCGTTCAGCACTCGACGTCGTCTTGAGACCCGGTATCGGGAGATCCTGGAGCCGGCTTCGCTGCCGGTACCCGGAGGCTTTTTCAGGTACGACCTGTTTGTGAGCAAGGTACTGTCGGACCGTGCGCAGCTGCAGGCTGCTGCGGTGCCAAAGTCGATACTGACGCTCAAGATAGTCGAGAGCTTGTATCTGCCTCTGGAGATATATCATGGATCTTTGAAGCTGTTGGATGTGTTGCACATAGACTTGTCTGCCCACCGGTTACGGCAGTCGGGCTACAAAGCACACCCCGAGGTCATGGTACTGGCGGTGGTAATAATCGCCACCAAGATCTGCTACGGACTGGACGGTACGGTACGGGTCCCGACTTCGCTGGAAGACCCGGCCGCACAGGAGCCGGACTGGCCGGCATGGGAGCTCGAGATCATAAAGAACGTGATCCAAACCCCCGCTTACATGCGAGACAAAGCTACTACCAAGGCGTCTCGAATGGATGATATTTCTGAAGCGACACAGGTCAGGATGACACACCCGGAGGATGATGATCACGACGGCGGGAGAAACGGATTCGAGATTGTTGCCGAGCCGGGTGATTTTGACATCGACCACGCCGATGCTGCGTTTTGGACCGACAACGAGATCGATCAGTTTCTAGACTTTTATCAGCGCACGGGGATAGTGGCCTACGATCAGTTAGACGTGGAAGAGGCTAAAACGGTGCTACCTGATCGGCATTTTCTAGAGTTGTTTCCTTTAGAAGATGTCGCCGATTCGGCCGCCCATGATGAAGACGAAGACTTTGGTACCGGACGAGATATTGTGAAAGAGATCCAGCGCCGAACCGTACAACATCAAGACGACAATGAGGACGGGCCGATGCGCCGTCCGGGCCAGGCATACGAGATTCATGGAATCTTCCGAGACGCGCCCGATTTTTCGTCCGACTTTGACGAGCGACTTCGAGTTTTGTACGTGGGTGGGGCCAAGGTCTTGGGCTGCAGTATTCTACAACTGCGGCAGGCCATATACCACTGCGAAGTAAAATGTGCCGAGCTTGACGGTCAAAAGCAGCATGTACGATATTGTTAGTTTGAATATATTTACACGATTATAAGAACAACCCCCAATCCTTGATAGCCAAGTTGCGAGTTACGTGTCGGGCGATTGCCTGCAGTTCGCCGATGCGTTTGATGACGCCGGGCCCGACGTCGTCACTTTCTTCGAACGCCCGTTCTTCGTCTGACGTGATCTTGGTAGCTGAGTTGAGCGAAATAAGGATATCGGTCTCACGATCAGGTATCCGTACCACCACCAGCGTCGTCACCAGAAAGTGGTCGCGGCCGGCGGCGACACCGGCGCCGGCGCTGGCGCCTGATCGTCCCCATTTCTGAGCGATTTGGATGCCGGTCGTGATGTAAGCCTTGGTCGACGGCGACGGCAGCAGATCTGTGTCGAGGGGGAGAATGCCGAACTCCTTGGCCCGTGAGATTGACGAGTTCAGGGACGCTATTTCTTCGTAATGCTGCAGCACCGCTGCCTGGTCGTGCTGGTCTGATGTCATCGTGGTCGACGCCGGCTCGGGTTGTAATCGCTCGACCAGCTCCACGATCACCGAGTTCTCGTCGCTCACGTTCGACATCGATACGTACACTTCTTGGTTATCTGGAACCTGTCGAAACTCGCTATATCCCCGCTGCAGGTCAGTCCCGGGCCTTCCGACTCAAACATTTTTTTTTGCGACTGACCTTGCATCTATAAATCCAACCGGGATCGGCATTTGAATCGCACCGCCAAACATGTCAACAGTGGCAAACGGCGGCAGTACCGCCGCGTCTTCTGCTTCTTTGAACACTTGTGCAAACGAAACCATCTGATCCGTTTCGCTCTTCTGTGGAACTGACGTGACCGACTGATGAACGACTAGTTCTCTTTCATCCCACATGGGTGCGCGACTCGCGAAACTTGAAGTCTTTAACTAAACTCCCAACTGGTGCCATGTAGGTTATCCATCTCCATCAGACGCACCCACATCCTGTACATAAATCCATTCGGTCGGCACTTGTTTCACAGAATGCAGCTCTCAGTTTTATAGTTGTGCTTTCAATAAAATAGCTATTCTCGCCTCCCTCGGTCTAGCGCTTACTCACAATGTCCGTCACTGTACGTCTAACCTCCGCCAGGCGCCTGCCAGGCATCCCGCCAGTCTACGGTATTGACTAACCGAATAATTAGCTACATACCGATCTGGGTGACCTTAAAATCGAAATATTCTGCGAAGCAGTGCCCAAAACTGCCGAGGTACGTGTTTTTAGGTTGAGTCGTGGGGATCAAATCGAATCCGAGAATCTAACAATCGCCGATAGAACTTCCTTGCGTTGTGCGCGTCGGGATATTATGATAACACCAAGATCCACCGGAACATTAAAGGTAAGTTCTCCCCCCGGAGCGGTTGGAAGCTGGCTTCTAATGACAAAAAAGGGTTCATGGTGCAGATGGGTGATCCCACCGGGACAGGCAAAGGCGGTGAATCGATCTGGGGTGGACAGTTCCAAGACGAGATCAAGCCTACATTACGACACAACGCTCGAGTATGCATACGGTTGACTTGGAACTAGTGAAAACCTCAAGAGCTGACTGGAGCAGGGAATTGTATCGATGGCAAATGCCGGGCCGAACACGAACGGAAGCCAGTTTTTCATTGTACGTATGCCGTCTTCTTCCGGATTACGTTCTGATCTTTTTATCTAACCCGAGACCCACATAGACCTATGACAAGCATGCGCATTTGGACGGCAAATACACTGTTTTTGGAACCGTGATCTACGGCGCAGATACCACGCTGGACGAGTTGGAGCAGTTGGAAGTCGACAAGAAGAATCGGCCGAAAGAGCCGGTGTACGTGAAATCGGTTACCATTCATGCCAACCCCTTGGCCTAGAGTTAGATAAATAGATAAATCGATAAACCAAAAAAAAAAAAAAATAAAAATAAAAATAAAAAAAAAACGAGCGCCTGTGTTATGCGTTCTTCTGATCTCGGTACATTCGCATCTGGGTCGTCGGTGAGATACGCATGGCATCACTGGCGTACCGCTTGCCGTGCTGTGACGACACGACTCCAGATCGTGAATAGCAGATTCATCCATGGCTATTGGAAAGCCGTCGTAGATTATACGCGTTATGCTAGAAGAAAGAATAATGAGTCGCGTTGGCCTCCAGCCAGGATTGACAAAACTCCCGCCCAGCCCGGTTAAGCAGGCTACTTTCTCTTGATCGCGAAACAAACTGCCCGACGACTGGATTGTATCAATGCAGAGTGCAGGAACTACATCACACAAGGCAGACGTAGAAAATACCATAAATATCCGGGACTTTAGGAGCGGATACCTTGATATCAGCATCTCAGCATTCTAAACTACGCTACACTTCACGACAGTTTTCACTACACTGCATACGATTAGTTGCACTCATGCCGTTCCACTTGTTCACTCGCAGACATATACGAGGTAAGACGTTGCCGACGACGTCAAGGTCTGGGCCATATCCATCTGACGACGGTGATCTGGACTCGTGCTCGTCGATCTCGATCGATAATGCGCTGGCGACCGTGCTTGAGCCGACGTGGTCGCGATCTGCTCGTCGTCTCGACGACAAACACCGCTTGCGCACGTCGTCGTCGTCGTCGTCGTTGCCGCCGCAACTCAAGCATGATAATGACGACGAAGCATCAGGATTGCAGTTTACCGGAACAGCTGTGGCGCTGGAGCTGGAGTCATGTGAAGGGACGCGTGCCCGCTCGGTTGCGTCATCGTCGGCCCAGTCACGAGTACAGTTCCAGGACGACGACGGCGAAATGCTCGAGTTCGACTCAAGCCAGGCAGCGAGCATCGTCGGCGTGGATGCGTTCATCGACAAATGGCGATACTCTGGTGCATATGTTGATCTATTCCGCGTGCCCACGACCGACAGTGACGACGTGTTCATGCCGGCTGTCGTCGTCGCGGTCAAGCCTATTCTGAAGAAAGCTCGCGATCCGGCTGAGGTTGCCACCGAGCAGGCGATTACTGGTGCTTCAATCGGTTCCAGCAGCACCGTAACCGGGACCACCACCGTCTCGGCCAAACTACTTGACACATTTCGCCGTGGTCGCCGACGACTGCTGTCGTCGTCCTCTCGCGCAACCGGGGGCTCGTCAACGCACAGTTCAGACAGAATTTCGCCGTCACCATTACATCAAAGTACAGTAGAGACGACGTCTGATCGGATGATTTTTATCGATGGCATGGAACTCAAGCTGCAGAAACTGGCTGCCAGATCGTGGTGCTGGCATAAGTTGTTTTCACATAAATGCCAGCCGCGACGGATCAGATTTCCTGATCATAGTGCTGTCTCTGGTTAATCCAATTAATATAAACTAAGAACAAATTACAAAAGCCAAGAAACTTTGTAACCTATATCTCAACTATGATGACAATCAGCGGCTTCATGAGTCGTAGCCGGGTGACATAAGGGCCTGGTAGAGACTAGAAATCTCGAATTTACGACGAATATTTTTTTTTTGGATGCACGGTAATGTAAAAACCGTGGATTGATCAATTAGACTAGACTCCGCCACGACCACCCGCAGCGACAGAGACAGTTCAGTGGAGGTTAAGTCAGATCTATAGTTGTACATATTGAATTGTATAACTGTGGGAGTGTGGAATAGTGCTCGGACTAGGGAAACCGGGATTTGATCGCCAATCGCGAGACACAAAAAAGAGGCAAGAAGAGAAGACACAAAAAGAAGATAGACGATGGCCACTGCCCATGATGTGCGTGAGGAGCTGCGCACGAAGGAACTGATCAACAACGAGCTGCCGCCGTCGCTGGCGTCGAAGATTGCCAACACACCAGGCGTGTCGCATTTTTTGTCGTTCTACAACACGGCGGCGTCGGTGCGGTCGCAGCGAGGGCTGCCGAAGCCGGCCAAGTACGACGACTTCTCTGCCGAGGTTGAGCGGGAGGTGTTCCCGACGTTGTACATGACGCAAGGGCTGCGGGCGGACTACAACAAGTCGATTGCGCTCAAGCCGATGTTCAACGTGACCCAGTCGTTCGTGGTCGGCGGCGGCCAGCGCGACTCGCCGTACAACCTGGTGACGATCTGGGGCAGCGACAACACGTTTGTGCGGGCGAGTCTGGACTCGAACCTGGACGCGTCGGCGCACATTGCCCAGCGGGTGAGCCGGTCGGTGATTGCCCGGATGCAGTCGCACATGTCTGACCAGGGCGCCAACGGCATCTTCGAGACCGACGTCGCCGGCGGCGACTACGCGCTCACGCTGCGGGCCCGCAACCCGTCGCTGCTCGAGTCCAACCTCACCGGCGGGTTCGAGTTCTCGTTCGCGCAGAGCGTTTCCCAGAAACTGGCGCTCGGCCTGCTCGGCCAGTGGGAACGCGCCCAGGGCTCGGAACCGGCCCAGGCAAGCTTCTCGCTCGCGTCCCGGTACGCCACGCCGTCGTGGATCGGTGCCGGTCAGGTCCAGCCGGCGCTCGGCATCGTGTCGGGAACGTACTGGCACCGCATCACACCCTCGGTCCAGGCGGCTGCTGCCGTCGAGCTCGACATGTTCGGCCTCAAGGCCCGTCAGGCGGCCATGTTCGGCATGCCAGGACAGCAGGGTGGCACCACCTCGCTCGGCTTCAAACAGGACTTTGCCACCGGCTCGCTACGGGCCATGCTCGAGTCCTCCGGAAAGGTCAGCGTCGTGGCGGAGAAAATGGTTCTGCCCAACGCAAAATTCGTGGTGTCGTCCGAACTCGACCATGCCTCCAACGCGGTCAAGATCGGACTTAACTTCCAGGTCGAGGACCAGACCAAGGAAGTCGCGGAAAAGTTCTCGTTACTGTCAACTAACGACCCAACGGCTGCCAGATCAATCATGGCTGATCCTCCGCAATAGCCGCCGTCCGCCCCCCCCTTCCACTTGCTTTAATTGCTCCACGCATGATCCAATCCTTTTTGATTTCTTTTTTTCCCTCTTCTTTATCTTCTACTCGTTTTTTGTTTTGTTTACGTTATTTCGTGTTGGTAAATTGTAAATATAGTCCATTCACCTATTCAGTCAAATGGCCCGGCAGCTTCTCCCTCCGTATTTTGATAGACCGCTTTTTTTCCATTCTTTTATCGAGCCAGCAAAAATATTAAAACAAAATAAAAGACAGAGGTGTAATAATTACAGAAAAGAAAGATATACAAGTCAAAAATAGAAAAACAAAGAATAAACCGAACATCGAAAATAAATCAATTAGTGCAAACAAGAAGAGGGATTAAAAAGGAAGATCACGTTAAAATGATTATTTTGTTCATTCTCTTTCTTAATCTAGTTGAACTTTCATCTGGTCAGGACTTAATGGCGTAAAGTTGTCAAGATCGATGCCGGTGACTTGCAACGCTTCCCTTGTATGAGCCGGCACCAGTTTGTCGTTAAGCTCAGGCGCGATCGACAGCTCGTGGAGGCTGAAGTCAAACAACGCCGGCAGCTGCCGCGGCGGGTTTTCGGGATGCCGTGAGTCCGGCAGGACGGTGGTGGGATCTCGTAACTCGTCGAAAAACGGGTGGGTCATGGCCTCGATTGCTGACAGCCGCTGGTTGGGGTTGTACTCCAGCAGCCTTGAGATGAGGTCGATTGCTTCCGGCGGGCCTTTGCGGAATACCTTGGAGAACGGGTGGGGCCGGATCTGGGGGAACTTGTGTTCCATGTAGTTTGGGTTCATGGTCTTGATCTGTTCCCGGGTCGGGGTGCCGAGCACCTTGATGATCTCCACCAGCTGGTCGATGCCGGACTCGCCGGGGAACAGCGGTTGGCCGAGCATCAGTTCGGCCATGACGCACCCGGTCGACCACACGTCGATTTTGGTGCTGTAGTTTGTGGCGCCGAAGATGAGTTCCGGTGCGCGGTAGTAGCGTGAGCAGATGTACGACACGTTTGGTTCGCCGGCGATGAGGATCTTGGCGGACCCAAAGTCGCACAGCTTGAGCACGCCGGTCTTGGGGTCCATCAGCAGGTTCTGGGGTTTGATGTCGCGGTGACAGATGCCTTGGGAGTGAATGAATGCAAGTGAGCGGAACAGTTGGTAGATGTACAGCTTGATTTCCAGCATCGGCATGGTGGTCTTGAGTTTAGCAAAGTGCCGGCTGGCTCGATACACGGTCTCGGGGACGTATTCGAGAATCAGGTTGAGATATACATCGCCTTTCTAAACAATTAGTGACACAAAAAAACAAAAACAAAAGAGAAAAAGAAAAAGAAAACCTCCCGAATCGGGAATGGCAACGAATAAAAGTAGAATCATACCAGGTCGTTACTGGAAGAGTAGAAAAACGCGATGAGATCGACGACGTTTGGATGGGTGACGAGACGCATGATTTGCAGTTCACGATTCTGCAGGTAATTAGCACCAGCCCCCCAACAGCAGCAACAACGCTAAGCATGATTGATGAACTGACCTTGAATCGCTTGTCTTGCAGCACTCGTTTGATGGCGACATCCTGGCCGGACGGTGACAGCTTGGTCTGAAACACGACCCCGAACGAGCCATTGCCAACCATTTTACATTCCGTGTACGCCACGTCTTTCAACTCGCCTGTTCTGCCATCGTGAACTTTTTCGTGAATAAGATCTGGGGCAATTAGTTTTATGATTTCTTTTTGATGGATGTGGTGCCAATAGTAACCGCGGGGGGGGGGGGGGAGATCACCACAGGAGACACAAAACAAGGAAAACAACAACGAACGTACCGCCTGATCTGGGGTTGACCATCCCGAACGAAGACGAGGCCATACCGAGCAGCCAACGGAGACGTGATCGGAGATGATTTTAGTGAGATGAGATCAGCACCAGCACCAGCGTGAACGGAGCAGCAGCACGCTGATTGCGAAACCACAGCAAACTGGGGGGGGGGTGGGCAGGACCACACCACGCACGACACAAAACACGACAGCGACAAGCCGCGGGTAAATAGAGCAGCGGCAGTGCAGAACCCGGCAGAGACGTGAACTGAAGTGCAGCCGGACGCTGAGCGGAAGGCGATCAAGCTGGTGTGCGGAGGACTGCAGTGTGGACTTGGAATTGACAAACAGGCCAACGAACGCGCCAGTGCAGTGCAGTGCAGTAAAGTAGATTGGCGGGCGACGACGAGGGGGGGGGGGGCCCGCTCACGAAGCTATAACTAACTAACGAAACTTGTTGGCCCAGCCCGCACAATTTTGGTGTGCCCTCTTTCTCCTCCGGCTCAGCTGCCACTTTGCGCGGGGGCAGGCAGACAGTGAAGAAAGTTAACGGCAGCAAAAGCAAAAGCAAATGCAAAAGCAAAAGCAAATGCAAAAGCAAATGCAAAAGCAAAAGCAAAAAAGAAGGCAGAGTTAACCGTAAGATGTAATTCATCTACCTGGTGAAGATTGGTTGACCGTTTGCCTGCTGGTTTTCCGTCGTTGGCAGCCCACTCGCCAATATGTCTGTCGCATGACCCATGACCAAATTACAGTACTACTACTACAGCACTACACCAGACTCACGCGACTTGCGGGCGTCGTTGACAGCGCATGTAACTGACAAACATGGTGTTCTTCTTCTTCTTCTTCTTTTACGACCCTTTGGGTTTCTTTGCTTCTCGTCGGCTCTGTTGAGTCGACCAAAATTTGTAAAGTCGTCCCCCCGGTCTGCATCTACATTCCCGCTTCC
This sequence comes from Myxozyma nipponensis, assembly GCA_030580395.1. Classification (NCBI taxonomy): domain Eukaryota; kingdom Fungi; phylum Ascomycota; class Lipomycetes; order Lipomycetales; family Lipomycetaceae; genus Myxozyma; species Myxozyma nipponensis. The sequence goes on from JAKTSU010000127.1 coordinate 21,365, forward strand.
GGACAACCCTAGGGTTCAGCCGCAGGCAGGAGGACCAGCTGACCACCGCGGGGGGGATTCAGCGGGGCTTGTAGATTTGCAGCCGATAAGCCAGGGGCCGGCGGCGGCGGCGGCGACAAGAGCAACATGAAAACGAGTTACGTCACGAGGTCGACCCGATGACACATTTATCTCGATCTCGAGAGTTGCATGCGATCACGATGGTATTCGGGGGCAGCGTGGATTTCCATCTGTCCGCCTGGACCGGTAAGCCGAGCCGTGTCATTTTCTGTATTGTGATTAGATGCGTGTCGTTTATTTGCTTTCATCAGGCGGGTGTCATTTTATGCATCGTTATCGATTGTGATTAAAAGTCGTTCATGCGCATGATCGTTATGATCCATCTAAATTTGTGGACTAGAGTCATGGGCTTTTCGTTATGTACGTTTACTTATCCATGACTCGCAAGTTACGTACATTGCTATTCATGTCCATGGATTAGCTACACTAGTTATGTACATTGTACATTTGCGTTTATGATTGGACGAGTTATGCATCTCGTTATGTATCCATGTCCTTGTATCCATGTCCATGTATGCATGTCCATGTATGCATGTCCATGTATCCATGTCCGTGTATCCATGTCCGTGTATCCATGTCCATGTATCTATGTACATCTTATCATACTATTTACATCTCAGCAATCGCCTAAGCACGGCGGCATGTTCATGATAACCGCCACCAGCGACGTCCAGCCCAGGAAATGCTTAACCCCCTTCCCCCTCCCGGAGTCATGCTCGTACTGTTCCCATGCGAACCCGGTCCGCTGCCACTCGTCGTGCACGGTCGAGACGACGTTGACGCGCAGCTGGCGGTAAGTATCGGCAATCGCATTCCTGACGTCGTCCGGCAGACCGGAGCAGCCGTGCTCGCCGGCGTAGTAGCGGGACAGACTGCGCAGGTACAGGTAGTTCATGTTGATCCACACGCTGCCGCGCCAGTAGTTCTCGCCCGAGCCGAACGCGCCGTCGCGCATGCTGAGACTGCGGATGCCGTGCTCAGACCACACGCCGTCGGGATCCCGCAGCGACGCCACCACTGCCGGCACCTTGTCGAGCGGCACCAGGCCGAGCGCGAACGGCAGCAACGTGACGTAGCCAGCGTGGCACTCATGCACCCGCCGCTGGTCATCGTGGCTCCAGCCAAGGTCGCAGTACGCCTGCGCCGACTCGCTCCAGTGCAGCGCATCCAGGTTGGCCCGGATGCCGGCGTGAATCTGCTGGTACCGGTCGAGCTCGGCGGCTGGCGCCCCTACGAACTTGGCGATCTTGCCCAGCGCGTTGGCCATCTCGCCTGCCCACGCCAGCAGGTCGACGTGCATCTCCGCCGGGTGAGGCGGTCGCGCCCGTGGGTAGTCGTCCAGTCCCGACGTCAGACAGTGGTCCGGCGTCCGGCCTCGCCATCGGTACCCTTCCGTCCACGACGGTGGTGGTGATGATTCTTCATCGTCATCGTTATACCACTCGCGAATGTCTGCATACTGGGTCCGCCGGAACCAGGCAAAGTGTTTGCCCAGCTTCACGTAGATCTTCTTCAACGCTGCTCGCGCCAGCTCCGGCGAGTTCAAATGCGCGAACCGTACCTGGTCAAGGTCGTCAAAAGTTTCGCCAGAACTCATGTCCGGGTTCATGACACCGGTGCCAAGCCCAGCTTCAACTGCCTCGACCAGCTGAGCAACGGCAAACACCAGCGTCGGCGGATTAGCATGCATGGGATGCTGTGCTCTGAACTCGGGCGGAACCTTGTCCTGTGCCTCGTCGCCGAGAATCTGTTCCCTTGCGATCCAGCCGTCGTCGTCCATCAGGTTGAACCAGCTCTGGATGATCGCAAACGCCAGGTCAGGGTCCCATTTGATCATCGGAATCAGATGGAACCCTTCGTCCCAGTAGAACCCGCGAGGGAAGAACGGCCTTGACGGCACTGCCGACAACAGCTCCGCCGGGTGATCGGTTTCCTCGACCCGGTCGGGACCTTTGTTCAGCCAGAACCCTTCGTCGTCCTCGTCGTCGTAGGCAGCGTCCGACTGGTCCACTAATGATTTGCCATGGAAGTAACCGATGCCCGCCATCAGGTTTGACACCAGCGATTTGCCAAACGCCACGTGCTCCGGCGTCGTGAACGGCTCTTGGGGGGCCAGCGTGTCGGCAAACTTGCGATCGATGGTGTCCACCGTTGCTTCCACTATCGACGTCACTTGCTGGGCTTCTCATCAACACACACGTACAGAAACGGACGATTACGGCAGAACTTACCGGAGATTTGACGGTCCTGGTCCTCGTCGAACAAGATATCAAACTGAAAGCTGCCGCGGAAGTTGCGCTGGACGTAGACGAGGTTGCCACCGGGCCCCGGGTGGTCGTTGATCATAAACAGATGCTTTGCCGGCGGCATGTTTGTGGCGTAGGTTTCCTGGACGGCTTTGATCTGCTTGTCGAGCATCTGGCCGTAGATCTCTTTCGCTCGCCACAGGTGCATCGGCGCCACGTTCACCGCTGCCGTGTGGGTTAGTGCTGACGGCCTCGAGAACGCCAACATGTGGTCCGGTTCCGGGCCGTGGTTGCTATCGGGGCCGCGGGTCACCGTCAGTTTAAACGTGCCCAGGTCGGGATGGGCGCCGTTCCAGACCACGTCGCCGTCGAAGCCGTTGGTGTTACGTTGCCGGTAGGGAGTCATCAGCTGGTTGGACGACGCGATGCCGCCGCCGAGACCGTAGTAGAACACAATTGCAGTGTGCACGTCGTCCGGGTCGCTGTCGTCATCACGGGGTGTTCCCCGGACGCGCAGGGCCCAGCTGCCTTTGCCGGTCTTGACAAACTCGGTCTCGAGATTCAGCTTGTGGGTATTGTCGCGGATCATCTGGGTTCCGCCGAGACGCGGGTCGTACACGTCCCAGCTGTAGCCTGAGATGTCGTCAGCCTGGTCGCAGGCGTGTCGCACCTGCCCGACGCCTTTGTAGTCGTCGACATTGTACCACATCAAGCCGGCCTGGAACGAGTCCGGGAAGCCGCGGGGCCGGATGCCGACGTACAGGTTCGGTCGGTAGGGACCCCATTTCAAGCTTTCGTTGGAGGCGCGGGCGTGTTCAGCCATCAGTACTCTGACTGAGTCTGATGTGCCGTCGTTGAGCCCAGGATCGTCAAAGTCGTTGTCAAAGTCGTTGTCAAAGTCGTCAGAGTCGTCAGAGCCGTCGAAACTCGATCCGAGATCAGCCAATGCCAGGATCACAACCAGCACCGCCGTCACCGTCAACCAGCGAATTCGTGGCAACAACATTGTCCGGCCAAAGCAAATCTCGTCGGATGATTTCCCCGTATTTTGCACTACCAACCGTGAACACGTTATTTAGACGTGCCCCGGTGCAGAGCAATCAATACGAACTCACAATCCCAAGGGGTTTGAACTGCTCGGGCGTCACCCAAATACGAGGTCACAATGCCCCCAAGGGTTTTTAACTCCCGGGGGGGGGGGGGGGGGGGGGGCGC
>JAKTSU010000128.1:0-24203 GCA_030580395.1 Myxozyma nipponensis
CCCCCCCCCCCCCCCCCCCCCCCCCCCCCCCCCCCCCCCCCCCCCCCCCGCCGGTGACGAGGACAGACGGGACTTGAGTGATCTCGATGCTGATCAATTGCCATACAGGTTGAATATGCGCTCGAAGCTATCAAGCAGGGCAGTGCTGCAGTAGGACTTGTTAGCAAGACACATGCTGTCCTTGTTGCGTTAAAGGTATGAGGACGGGTGGTTATCGATTTGGCCAGGTGACAAGGAATAAATCTAACGTGGGGGACGGCGGAATAGAGAAACGCTGAAGAGCTTGGATCGTATCAGAAGAAAATCATCAGAACAGACGATCATCTTGGGTTTGCGCTTGCTGGTCTGTCGCCGGATGCCAGAGTATTAAGGTAGGACTCAAGAGGATGATGGCCGATGATGGATTATGGGTGACTCCGGGGCACGCGCTGACGACTTTAGTAACTTTATGCGATCGCAAGCAATGTCGTCGAAGATGATCTACAACAGACCACTGCCGATTTCGCGACTAGCTAGTGCGCTCGGAGACAAGGCTCAAAAGAATACTCAGTTCTATGGACGGAGACCGTATGGTGTTGGATTGCTGGTTGCCGGATACGATGTAAGTTTGGTTTTTCTTTGCCGTGTGTTAGCCGTCGGCGGGGGTGCAATCTAACACGGTAGGAAACCGGGGCTCACTTGTTTGAGTTTCAGCCCAGCGGAACGGTTCTGGAATACGTCGGGGCTGCCATCGGCGCCAGATCGCAGTCGGCGAGAACATACCTTGAGCGCAACTTTGAGCAGTTCCCGGACGCATCGCTCGAGGACCTGGTTCTGCATGGCATGCGCGCTCTTCGTGACACCTTGGCCCAGGACAAAGAGCTGACAGCCGCAAACACCAGCGTGGCGGTGGTAGGCTTCGACACCAAGTTTGTGCTTTACGAGAACGATGCGGTCGAGCCTTGGCTTGAGAAGCTGGGCGACGTTGGCAGTAGTAGAGGAAGGCGGGACGACGACGACGACGGCGACGATGCACCACAAACAGAAGAACCTGCGGCTGACACTGCTGCCGCTACTACTGTTGAAGATGTTCCCGTCACGGACGCTCCACCTATTGCTGACGATGAGCCCATGGATACGACCGCCGAGCCGGCTGGAACCGAAAATAACTAGGGTGGATCGATAAATCACTGTTTAATAATAAATCCGCTTATATAAGTCTAACAACTGTGAAATTTAAATCGGCGGGATTTATCCAATACGTAAAAAACTAGAAGCCGACAGTTGCTGGCCATTGCTAGTCGCCAAGCCCGTCATGATCGAGGGTCCCCCGTCCGTCGACCATGGAAGAAAAACTCGAGGATCCCAAATCGCGTGGGCTCTTCAACTCAGCTTCCATGCCCCCCAAATTACCAGGTTGTTCTTCACCAAGCCCTCAGAGGGGCTGTTCACAAAAGATTCGCTTGAAGGAATCCGTGGCAATTGCATAGAACGACAGTCGAGTTTCTGCGAAAATCAGTTCATCATGCCGGCTGAACCAGAGCAGGCCCGTAGCGGGCTGAGCATCAAGCAGATGATTATGATCGTGATGGGCATTCAATTTTTGATCAGTGAGTGGACGAACCACAACCAATGCTACGCCACGAACTATTTCTGACTCATCTGCAGGCCAATTCACTGGAAAGAAGAAACAAGCTCTTGAAACTCCGGGTATGGAGAATCTCGGACCGGCGGTCGACCCGGCCACCGGCGAACCTATACCGAGAGCTGATGTGCCCAACACGGTGTTCCCCATATGGACCGTCGGCACCACCTACGGAGTCAACATTTTCTTCTCCGATGACGAGCAGTTTGTTGATTATTCCAGCGGGCCGTTCTTTGCCGTCGACAACCTCACCTGGGGCAAAAACGACTCGACCAAGTACGAGCTCGACACCGTGGTCTACACCACCGAGGCCTTGCGGAATAATGGCACTCTATATGCTCACGTGTATGTTGCCAAGACCGGAGCTGTCATGTTCCCTGACTCGGAAGGGTTCGACACCTATACCGCCTATTCTACTCACATCCGTAAGTTTCTCTGCTGCTGCTCATCCGTAGCCGCACAATTGGTATACTAACCGTCTAGCAATCACTCATTATCTGCCCAAGAAACGAGAAGTCAAACTGAAAAACCTGCTCGGGAGCGAAGAAACCGACGAAGAAGACAAAGAGGAAGAGGAAGATATCGGTCCGGCGCCAATCGTGCCGTATTACCATCCGTTACTGTCTCTGGCGATCGTGACCAGCAAGCAGATGTCGTACCTGCAGTCGCCCGAAGCGATCAAGAAATGGATAACGCTGGAGCCTACGGGAATGCGAGACTCTACCCGTCAAAACGGGTTCTACTACCCTATCATTTTCTATAACCAGTTCTGGCAGCTGCAAAATCAGATGGTGGAGATCAACTCCACCACGACCTCGATCCCGCTAAACTTCGAGTTCTCGGCAATGGGTATGTGGAAGTTCCAGATCTATGCGTCCATGGATTCTGGATTCAAACAGCAAACTGCGTCCGTGGGTGGCGGTGCTCAAAGCGGCGGCGAGCTGGACGAGTTCAAGCGGGTGCTCCTGGAGACCAACATCTACCTGCTTACGGTGACGGTATTAGTATCTCTGTTGCATACGGTGTTTGAGATGCTGGCATTCAAGAACGACATTTCGCACTGGAAAAACAAGAAAGACAACATCGGAGTGTCGGTGCGGACGATCATTGCCAATGTGGTCATGCAAACGATCATTTTCCTTTACCTGCTCGACAATAACGAAAACACCTCGTGGATGATCATGTTTTCACAGGGGTCTGGCATTGTGCTTGAGGCGTGGAAAATCACAAAGTCGGTGGATGTCAAGATTGAACCGGCGACCGGCATTTTGCCATACAAGATCGCGTTCCACGATAAGCACACCTTGTCCGAGACGGAACAGAAAACGCAGGAGTACGACGCGGTCATTTTCAAATATATGTACATTGCAGCCGTGCCGCTGCTGCTGGCGTATGCTGCTTACTCGCTCGTTTACGAGACCCACAAGTCGTGGTACTCGTTCGTCATCACGTCTCTGGTCGGCTCGGTGTACGCGTACGGGTTCTTGATGCTGGTTCCGAGTATCTACATCAACTACCGTCTTAAGAGTGTTGCGCACATGCCGTCGAGAACGATGGTCTACAAGTTCCTCAACACGTTTATCGACGACTTGTTTGCATTCGTGATCAAGATGCCGCTGCTGCATCGTCTGGCCACGCTACGTGACGACGTGATTTTCTTCATTTACATTTACCAGACTTGGCTCTACAGAGTGGATTATTCTCGAGTCAACGAGTTTGGCCAAGGTGGTGATGACGAAGAAGAAGAAGAAGAAGAGGAAGGCAAAGAAGGCAAAGAAAAACTGGAAGAGCCGGAGGCTGTTGGTGAAGTCGGCACTGCTGCAGCAGCAGCTTCGTCCGTCGAGACTGCTACCGGTACCGCTACCAAACGAAAGTGAATCTCCTGATATGCAGTTCCTCATCGTAATAGTAAAACCGGAATAATAACAGATCCCCATCTCAATTTGTCGACAGCGACCAAATAAATGTAAACAAACCTCCCAAAGCGGCAGGCCGAGCGCCAGCCCCGGAAAGTGACCCTCTTCAATTCGGGGAGCGAAACTTGCGCGCCTCCAAATTGGAACAAGCAGCAAAAACAGCGGCAGAAGAGCTTGATCGAACAGACTGACGAACGATTGGATCCGAAAATCCGCTGGGAGCTGTGGGCCAAATTTTTGCTGGTGACAGATTCTGCAGACCGTGCTGTGTCTTTCTTAACGCGAGGTTGTGTGGAAAAACAAGCAAAGCCGCCGCGACGGGTTGAGATATCAACAGAAAAACACAGGTTGATCAGATACTCCCCCATGCACCGACACCGGGATCTGATTGTCACCAAGCCATTATAGAAATGCCTCCGAAACGGTCCAGTACAGGTCGAGGCGGAGTAGTCGCAGCAGCACCGGTACGACTCAATCATGGCAGTCCATCACAGCACCGGACATCAAATGCTTCGAGTGGGCAGCAGTCACGAGGCACCAAGACATTACCTGGACGGTCAAGACAGTCTTTGAGCACTATCAGACGTAAGTACAGCATCCAACCCCGCTTGTTGTGAATGAAACTGGACCGTGGACTAACCACCGACAACAGCCGGAGACCCAACACCTAAACCACAAAAGGCACCGCGTCGGTATAAACCAGGCACCGTCGCGCTGAGAGAGATTCGGAAATACCAGAAAAGCACAGATCTCCTGATCCAGAAAATGCCGTTTGCACGACTGGTTCGCGAGGTTACCAATGATTTCCACTCCGACGGAGACCTGCGGTTTCAGTCCTATGCAATCCTGGCGTTGCAGGAAGCTGCAGAGGCGTACTTGGTCCATTTGTTCGAAGACACCAATTTATGTGCGATTCACGCTAAGCGGGTTACCATCATGCAGAAAGACATTCAACTTGCCAGACGAATACGCGGTGCCTGGGGTGGACTGGGTTAGTCGCACTATCTAATTACGAGGGTATACGATATAAATTGGGTGACGAACGGCAGTGGGAGGTTTTTATTTTATTTTGTTTTCTTATAATAATGGTCGCTCGTATTTTTTTTTTCAGTGCTCTAATTCATCTTCATGTTTTCACATGAGTCGTGTATATTATGCTTATTTGTATTCTATTTACATACTATTACATCAGTTCTGTATGAGAGCTATAACCGAACGCCGCAAAGCAAAGGGGTTTAAAACACCAGTTATGAAATCACAGAGCAGAGGATGGATTGATAAGTCTGTCTAGTATCGGCCAGATTTTGGTTTGGTTCGTGGCTTGTTGAGTTTCAGCTAACAAATCTTTGCCGTTCTGCCGATATACATCTAGACCATCAGAATCATGTACACATTTGGTGGGAAAGCATAAAAACCAGAACCGGGAAGGACATACCTGCACATAACATGCCAGCCATCCAAGACCATAAAGCGTCACGGTTCTTTCGAGCATTCAAACATGCTGCTTTGGCAGTCATCTCTTTTTTCTCGCCGAAACTCATCTGGCCGACTAACAGGTACAGCACGATCGCCGAGAGTTGAGAGTTGGCTATTTGCCGTGTAGCGGTGATTAATGAAGACAATTTGCTCCTGATCAGTTAATTCTATTCTTTTGGAAAAAAAAAGGGGCCGATCTTACTGAGTCTGGATATCAGCGGTCGTGCTTGGTTTCGTAGTAACGATATCGAACGCACATTTGATTGCTTGATTTTGAGTCCGCAGTATCAATGGGTCAAGCATAAATTGTAGTTCGTCAGCTCTTGCTGAATCTTGCAGTTTGCTACCACCCCGGCATATTGTGATCATGGCAAGTTTGGCCACCACATTGTATTCGTCTGTTGGGCTGACGATCTTGGTCAGGAGGTCAAACGCCTGCATGGCACTTTTGAGATTACCCGTGCTCTGGAAATACATGCCCAGCAAGTGTATCACGGCAGGATAGGCTTGGGTTACTTGTGATTCCGGCACTGTGGTTAGACTGTCTATTAAACTTGCTAGCGGCTCTGGATTCCAGTCATTTCGAACGAACCGTTCCAGACAGATGTACAGCGTGGTGTAAAACCGTACGCAGCTGTAGAATTCAGACTGCACAGTCACCATTACGTAGCTCATAGATTTAGATGACGATGACGACGATGAAGATGATATCAGGTTTAGACCTTGGGTGAAACTACCAAGGGCAGTTCGCGACTCGCAAGAATTACCGATCTGCACCACACCGGCGATGAAGCATTGCACGACAGATACTTGTAGCCGATTCCACCACCTGAACTTGAGTGGCAGCGGCGACGGGGAGCCACCGGTTTCGTCGGACGGTAACGGGATCATAAACGATCCATCGTCGGTCCACCGAGCCCAATCGGCCTGATCACTGATGACGTTGTTCACAACGGTAAAGCAGTTGCTAGCAGCCGTCACGTCGCCTTGCATCAGCCATGCTATCGTGTCGTACATTGTCCGCATAAGTACAAGCTGGGGTATGTAGTTCTTCGTGTAGTCGGTTTCACATGTCTTAGCCTGATCCAGACATTGACGAGCCTGACAAGGATCGTTGTGTTGAAACATTACCACCGCTCTCAGCAGGTGAACAAGATACTGCAGTTCCAGCGAGCCAGATTCGAGCAAAGGTCCGAGCGACGACACAGCGCGAGCATTATCCCCGGACGCAAGGTAAAGCCTGGCTTTGAGATAATGGAATGTATACACCCAAGACTGTAGACCGCACTCGATTGCTTCTTTGATGCACGTGCCAACTAGTTTCAGAGCCGCTTTCGGGTTAGATTTGGCCAGAATCTGAACTGACAAATGCAGCATCACCAGCTTCACTTCGTACAGATGGCACCGACCGGCAATCGCAATCCCTTTGTTGAGGGCTTCTTCCGCACCCGCGACGTTCTCTGTCTCTTCAAACAAAATCTCCGCATACCAAAGCCGGGCCATGCACTCCACATACGGCGGCACCCGTTCCTAAACCTTTTAGTAGACCATTCTATCCACGGACGCACTGACTTACATTAAACACAGCTTCCAAACATCTCGCACCGGTCGCGATCAGCTTGTAGTAAGCGATCACATCTTCCTGTGAGTCCAGCAACGAGCTTCGGGCGTGAGCGGCATCAATATAATCTCGAGCAGTCGGAAACAGGATCATATAAATGTTTGAGAACACCTGCTGCTGAGACGACACTTGACCGCTCATTTTCGGTCTCAGTATCTGTCCTGCTTAATCTCAGATCTGCTCCATTGTAGACGACGCCGGACATTACAAGAACGCGTCGACGTCGCGTCGCAAACGCGTCAGCGCGCCCCGACCCTCGACCGGTTTGTTGATTTTGCAAACTGCAATTTCATTGACCGCCAGCAACAACTGCAGCCCGCAACGAGGACAACAACCGGAAACCACGTACACAGAATACGATGGCACAACAGAGGAAATCGTCGAGTCGGTCGTCGATTGCGTATTCACGTCCGTCGTCTATCGGTCTGCCTCGAAGTCGGGGCGCGACCTTGGCATCGTTGCGCGGTCCACCGGCAACAGCAACAACAGCTACAGGAACGCCAACAGCAACGACAGCAGCAGCAGCAACGCCGGTAGCACCAAGATCGCTAACAGAGGAGCTAGAGAAAATTGAGCAGTCGATTACGCTGACGCTGCAGGAGATTGACCAGAACTTTAGCACGTCACACCGGATCATTACCAGCTCAATCTTGCCGATCGTGGAGCGCTACTCTACCCAATCCCAGGCGGTCTGGCAGTCGTCGAAATTGTGGAAAGAGTTCTTCGAGAGCAGTGCGAACGTGTCGCTTGCTGGCTATGAGGAGATAAGCGCGGAAGAAGAGGGCGACGAGGAAGGGGAAGAAGAAGAAGAAGAAGAAGAGGAGGACGAACAGGCACAGTACGACGAACAATCGGCAGAACAAAACGACAATAGTCGAATGACCGAGTATTCAACTGCCTCTACCGATTACGAATACTCTCAGATAGAGGAGTTTGGTTTACCCCCTGGATCTAACGTGGTACATCCAGCGCCTAATGCTCGGAATGAATCTTCATTCTCATCCTACATCGAGTCCGAAACTCCCCGTGCAAAGCCACCGGTACCATCAACTTCCCACCAGCACCAACACGAGGACCACGAAGAGAGATATAGTCGGGACTTTTCGAAATACAGAATGGAAGAGGATTTGGAGACCGAAAGGACCATCACCAATGCCGCAAACTTTATCAAATCACTTGATCTTGGAGATCACGACCAATCGACTCCGCGTGTGGTTCTAGCCGAGCGATCGAATCGGACCGATGGGCCACCAGCAACAGTTACACGGGGGGACGCTCGAAACGGCAACACGCTGCCGTGGGCTAATATGGTATCTCCATTTGACGAGCTACGGACTGAGCTGGGCAAGAGCAATGCTACCAAAACCGGTCAGTTTGACACGTCGAACTCGATATCTATCCCCAATCTTCACGATTTCGATGACACCGATTCTTCACTGCCGACCATGGTCAATCGGCAGGCACTTCCCCGGACACCACAGCGCCATCACAGTAAGCCGTGTCAGGTTGCTGCTGCTGCCGAAGAACAAGAAGCTAGCTCGATTTTGCAAACACCCGAATCCTCGCCGTTCTCACCGTTTGTTGGCTCCGCCCGCCGGCCGCCTACTGCGCAACAGCACACTCTTCTGCACAGAGTGTTGGACAAGAAATGGGGGATCCAAGCCACTCCAAAAGCGGGCCACTCTCCCCGGCGATTGCTTCCCAAAAACTATCCGACAGTCACGAGAACTGCTGCAACAGCAGCGACGCCGAAAGCGGACCAGTCTACATTCTATGCGTCAAAATTCTCGTCGTCCCCACTGGATTCACCCCCGGCAGTTGCGAATTTCAACTCGGTGATATTTTCATCGCCCGAACGGAAGTAAGAAGCTGACCCTTTGTTTTAAATTTTATTATTAGCCTGTGCTATTAACTTTTTTGTATAACGGTGTTGTTGTAAATTTTTTGTAAGTTATCTAATAGTTATTGCATTTTATTATGAATACTAGAAATTATCCTTTTTCCTCCTTGTTGTCATCATCGTCGTCGGCGGACTGGTCCTGAGCTTCATTTGATTTCCATGGATCGACGTCATCGCCAGATAACGACACAGGTATGTATCCACCGTCATCATCCTCGTCGTCCTCGTCCTCGTCATACTGATCGTACTCGCCTGCTGCAAGTTTGTCTTGGTCAACTACTATCGGCGGCGACGGCGGCGGCGACGTCGTCGTCGATCTGGGCGGTAATGAAGAAGATGCAGGCACCGGTGATGGTTTGGTTGGCGATGGTGAACGACCACTGCTGCTGTTACGGTGGTGGACATGATGAACGTGGTGATGGCGATGGTTGTGGTGATTGCCATGGCTCTGTTTCGAACCGGACTTTGTGAGTGCTTTACGCGTCTCTGATGCCCATTTGCTCCAGCCTGACGGTACTTGCGGCGACGACGGCGATACGGCATTATCTGCACCGAGAGTGATGTGGTTTGTTCGTCGGGAACTCACGCTCGAAGTTGACGAAGACGGCGACAACGTCGACGAGCTGTTTGATTTTTCGGTTTCAAGTTTAGGAGGCGATTCTCGCTTGCGGGAGCTATCGTCTCGACGAGTCTTTTCCTTGACTCGCATGCTTTCAAGCTCGGCCCAGAAATTAGTGAACGCGCCAGACACCTTTTGTGAACTTGATGAGAACGTTTTGGCGATGGCATCCCGGGCCGGAGCCAGATTCTGCATTTGCTGTGCCACTTTGCGTTGCACGTCGTCCAGCGAGATTCCACCTCGGGACAGGTGTCGAGGCTGAACCACGTCAAACAGCTCCTCGTCGGTGAATTTCTGGAACACTTGATAGTTGTTGGTCTGTTTCCATTTGTCGACCCAGTCTAATCCAAACTCGACCGCAGGATTGCCGTCAATCTGGGGTAGCAACGCTTCCGGCGGTGGCGGGCCGCCGTATCGGCTTAAGAACCCGTCGTATTTGACCGCAGACAGAAACGCCATTAGATAGTCCTCAAATTGCCAGCGTATAAAGTCCTCTGATCCATCAAACGTAACAGAGTCGGCTCGACCGAGGCTCTCGTCCGGCCAAGTGTCTTCCACTGACTGCACAATCGAGTCGATCCACTTGCGGTCGTAAAACGTGAGATGCAGCGCCGGCGCAAAGTCAGGATTGAGAATGTCGACGGTGTTGTCATCCATGTTGACCAGCACGTCGGCAAACTTGTGCTTTTGTGATAACAGTAGTGAGTTGGTGCTACCGATTAGATAGAACTTGGTGTCCTTGTGACTGAGTGATTCCAGCTGTTGCAGCGGCGTGTACGGATTGAACATACCGCCCTTGCCGAACACGCTCAGAGGCAGGCCCATGAACTTGAGCAGTGAAGCCCGGTCACTCGACCGCAGGCTTGTGGCCTTCTCCAGAGAGTTCTCGTAGGAATCCAGTTTCGGCGACGCACTGTCCTGTAGTTTATCAATCAAACCAGGGATCAGCGAAACGAGACTGAACTGGCTCGAGCACAGCAGCTCGGTGTTTGATCCGAAAAACAGGATCCGGGGCTCCAGAATCAGCGCCTTGAACAGAATGAGCGTGCGCCAGCGGAACCGGTGCACCAGCTCGCGCAGGCTCATGCCGTTGTATAGATCCGCCTCACCGACGCCGTTGTGGAACAGCTGGACCAGGTTCTCCCACAGGTTGTTGATGATCGTGCGGTCCTCGAAGTTGCCCTGGAGGAAGTACGCCCGGGTGACCACCGCCAGCTTCTCTCGAATCGGGCCAAAAATCGGCTTGCGGGCAACGACCACGACAGACTTCTGCACGGTCGACCGAGTGACGTCGGCGGACTTGACAAGCAGTTCGGTGGTGCGGATCTGCCGATTGCATGATATGCCAAAGTACGTTGTCGGCACTTGCTCATTTTCATCGCTGGCGGCCTTGCTTTCACCCTCGAAACGCTCCGCCAGCAGCGTGAAGTACGAGTAGTCCTCCTCGTGCGAATGGCTACCGTCCGGCAGACTCTGGAACGGCAAGTTGGCCCATCTCGTCGACTGGTCCAGCCCGTTCTCGCCGATCCAGTACTCGACCTCGGGACCTCTACCGCAGGTTAATCAAACAGAACAGAAAACACGGACAATTTGGCACAGGCATACCTCGTGTGATGAAATCCGACCACACATACGCCAACAATCAGTCCCGCCGCCGGCGGCCCGGCAGCAACAGCAGCAGCAGACAACGGCTCATCGGCGGTGTCGTCCATTGCTTAGTCTGACTGACTATCACGTAGTCATATGGTCAAGCACGGCCAGCTGGAGAGGGTGAATATGCTGTGAGCACGTCAGGAAAGCGTCACGAACTGTCCCCGGTATCGTTGCTTTCACCGCGGTCGTGAAGCTCTGAGCCGAAGCTGGTTTTTGGGCCTTCCCGTGCGCCCTAAACGCTTCAGCACGACCACCGGGACCGACGACGGTGGCCATTACGACACTATTGCTACAACATATTCGCACGAATCGGCTCAAAACCAGATACTGTGTTGAAATAGCATTAGAACACGAATAAAAACCAACGCACAGCAAACGAGCTATAAAAACCACAAAACAGACCAAGAAATTACAATTACAAGTACAACAAGGCATAATTATAGAAATATATCCCCCCCCCCAGCAACGCTTTCCATGCCGCTAGTTTTCCATCAAAACATCTTCGTATGCTCTGATAAGGGAACCCTTACATCTGCTGCTGAGACTGCCGCTGCTGCTGTATTTGCATTTGTTGCTGCTGCTGCTGAACCTGCTCTGGGGTCTCGCCTCCTTCTATGTTGTGGAAATCCAGAATTTCAGAGTACATCATCACCTTCCACGAATCTACCGGGAGATCTGCATCGTTGAACGACCAATCGAACTTTTCGTCTGCCGCTGGCTCATCGGTGGGATCATGGTACGGGGCCAGATACTCATGTGCGAGGGCTTCAGTGGCGGTGATACGCTTGCGCGGATCAAACACAAGCATCCGCTCCAGCAGGTCAATCGCCAGGGGATCAGCGTTGCGAAATTTCTGGGATAATGGTATTCTTTCGCGCTTGGGCAGCGATTTGACGAACCGCAGAGTCTTTCATTAGTCCCCAGAATTTAAAAACCACAGTATTTAGACATTAAAACAAGGAAAAAAAGAAACTCACATTTTCACTACAGATAGTGTGGATCACATCCTCAGGCGGGGTCCCCAGCAGTTCAGTAATGATCGAGAACTGGTTGACGTGGTCTTTACCAGGGAACAGCGGCTTTCCGTCAAGCATCTCGGCAAAGATGCAACCAGCACTCCAGATATCGACTGCGATTAGAACCATTCAAAAAAAAAAAAAAAAACCCACCCGCCAGATCTTAATTAACCCACCTTCAACATCGTATTTTTGCCATGTGAGCATGATCTCTGGCGCTCGGTAATACCGGGTCGACACATATCCTGTCATCTGAGGATCTTGAATTCTAGCCAAACCAAAATCACAAATCTTTTATTAGTACCAGTCAACGGAACAAATACAAGACGAGCACACCTTCAAATCACAGTTCTCGTTTACGAGAATATTACTGGGTTTGAGATCCCTGTGGATCACTCCAGCCGAATGGACATATTTCAAACCGCGCTGCGATTATTAGTTCAAGTAGACAATAAAATTAAATAAAAAACCAAAGAAAAAGACGTACAAGAATCTGATACAAGAAGTATTGGATGAACTGTTTTTCAAGAGGTCTTGACGTGAGTAATCGATGAAGATCAGTGCCGAGCAGCTCCGTCACAAAGTAACTATGATGGTCAGCACGATCCAGCAACAAACCCGGAAAATGGTACAGCAAGATAACATACATATCCTCCAAAGGAGAAATAAAAATATCGCTGAGTGAGATCACGTTTTCGTGACGCAGATGCTTGAGAAGCTTCAGCTCACGATAAGTACGTTTGGACAGCACCGGGGTGGAGAACGGCTTCATGATCTTTTTGATCGCCACAGGTTGACCGGTAAGTTGATCTCGAGCAGAGCTTTAAAAAAATCATTAGCATCTTGGGAACCGTGGCTTTCAGCCATCGTCAAACTCACCACACCAGACCAAAGGCGCCCATGCCGACAGGGTTGAGGTCCGCATATCTACGGAAGCATATGGTCAGTTTTTTTTTGCCGCCAATCATTCGCCTCGGAAGCTATAGTCGCACACACCTGCTTGTAATTTCAAAGGACGTGCCGAAAATCTGTGTACTGAGCCATGGTTAGCACCCCTGGGCTTGTTCGAACAGCTGAACTTCGACAGCAACTCACCGGATAAAGTCGGCCATGACAAGAGCGACGTGTCAGCGACAGCAACAAGGGATTCGATGCCTCTGGTACTGATAGGATCGTCGACCAAATCGTCCAGTCCAGCTTCTGAGCAGTAGGAAAAGACGAGACCTGCCGTGTTTGCTTGCCGGTCGTCGGAAGAATCGTTCTTGGTTCACCACCACCGGTCAAATTGAGTCGGATTCTTCAAATTGGCTGGTGACGAAAGCGGCGGCGGGGCGTAATCCCAGATACAGGACCTTTACCCGGCTTTAACCATCAGCGAGTAGCCCGGCAGTCTTTGACGACATGCATTTTGCAGAACCACGGATTAGATGCTGATAAAAAAAAAAACTATTGCTATGCTCCAAAGGCCATGGCAAGCTTATCTGCAAACATTCGCATCAATTGAGCGTGATATGGTCTCTGTGCATGGCCACGCAGTTGGTATTGACTGAGCTGGTGCAAGCCCGGGACACTGGCTTGCCACGATTGAGAACTTCTAGATTAATTTGACTGCTAATATACCAAGACGTGCCTGATCTTATAGAATTCCGGCTCAGGTTCTTCAACAGATCTGGTCGACAGCAGAGGCCGATAATGCCGACGAGATGTGCCTTCTCCACGGTCATGTGATATGTGACATTGTAAGCGTCTCGTGCAGCAGACCCCACCAAACCCTTGCTACCTTACTACTGGGCAGTCAAAATATCAGGGGATCCAAGATCAAGCGTTTGGGGCCAGTCAATCCGAGTCCTGGTCGATCGTCAAAGACCAGACGTGGTCACGATTCAATGAATGCGCCGTGAACAAGAATGACAGAACATCCAGAGACGGTTGAGGCGGTACTCAGGTTTCTCAAGCACGGGCAGTTTCCCGACTCGGACGCTGCAGCTGATGCGGTCGTGACCGAGCCTGATGATGTGAACGGGCTGCTGTGGGCGCTGGATGATGCCATTGCTGATATCGAGGTGAGTCCTGCGAACGTGGTTGTAGGGACATGTGGCTGATGACCAAGGGACAAATCGAGAGTATTTGTGGAAACAATCAGCGCGATCTTGATGCGTTTCTGCAGCAGAATGAAAACGTGTTTGGCCTAGTGTCGGAGCTGGAGTCCAAGGTGGCTGATTTACGGCAAAGTGCCAGCAAGCTGGAAAACGCAGACGACCAGCTATACAAGCTAATTGACGATCTGGAAAGTGCCAATTCTCGATACACGTTGAACGAGTCGTACAAAGACGCGCTGAATCGGATATGGGTGATCAAAGGCACGCTGATTGAGCTCAGGTCGTATTTCCAGTCGGGCTTGTTTGTCCATTGCGGACCGTTGCTGAGGTCTGCTGAGCTGAAAATCACCCAGTTCCCGGACTGGGAGCATGTCACGCTTTTGAGTGGACTGAAGGAGGAGGTCAACGCGCTGAGCTCGCAAGTGTTTGCCAGAATCGATAGCTTGTGGGCACAGCTGGTTGTGGTCGAGCAGCATTCGTTTACGGTGATCACACAGGTCACCGGGCAAGATGGCAACGTGGTCAGCCTGGGCGAGGTTTCCGAGACGCTGGAGGCGTTTGATTTGCAAGGGAAAATAAAGACCTTGACGACATCGCTGAAAGATATGGTTCTGCTGCCGATGTTGAGCTCGCCACCGATGGATGTTGTGGTAAATGGCTCCACGCTGACTTTAAAGCCGTCGGTGCCATCGCTGACAAAGGTGATGGACAACCTTGTTGAGTTCGTCTCGTTTACTAACATGCTGCCGAGCAAGGTGGTGAACGCGGTCTCGCTGGAGCTGTACACGGTCATAACTAGCGGGCTGATCTCGACGTACTTTCAGTCATCTGTGCCGCTGGACCTGGCTGATTTGCCATCGTTTGAGCCGGTGCTGAGTATGATCAAACAGTTTGACTCCACGTTGAAGCAACTGCGTTGGCGACATGGAACCGATATTAGCGACTGGGCGGACAGGGTACCGGCGGTTTGGTACAAGAAGAAGTGTGATGCGGTACTAGCTGATGCAAAGCTGATTGTCACTAATGCTGCCACCAGCGAGCGCAAAATTGTGGAGAAAACTGGGGTGATAATATCAGCGGCGGTATTAAACGAGGTTGACGAAGAAGAAGAGGCGGAGGTGGAGGTGGAGGAAGAGGAGCATGTTCAAAACCCTCCACAGGAGGACTTTGATGACTGGAACGATAACTGGGATGATGAGCAGGACAAGAATGAATCCGATGGCGGAGGCGAGGACGACGACGGATGGGGATTTAATGCGGCGGACTTGGGTATAGACGACCAAGACAAACCGGAAGAAGTCGAGGAGGACGAGCCTGATGATTGGAACTGGGGAGAGGAAGAGACACCAGATGCGCCACCGTCTCCCGCTAAAAAGAAGATCAAGCCGTTGCGGGTGAGTACCAGGAATACGGCTGCACCGGCACGAGGAAGTAGTTTGAGCAACATGTCGCCGAGTCCAGGGTTGAGCGAGACGTACGTGGTGACCACGGTACCAGAAAAACTGTTGGCAATTGTCAACGGTGTCCTGCTGGACGGCAAAGACCTACGGACCAGGTACAAATCAAGCTCTATCGCGCCTGCGTCGTCTCAACTCAAGGCATTGGTCTCATTTGTACTGGGCCTGTACCGGGCGCTAGCTCCGCTGCATTACGGTGACGATTCGCTGTCGTTTGACACGAAATTATTTCTGTGCAACGATTCTACGTATCTTGCCGAACAGGTGTCGGTCATTCAGGGACTTTCCGCGGATGCGTTCTTGCTGATGGAGATGGCAACAAGATACAAGTCTGCGCATGCGATGATGTAAATAATAATAATGATGATGATAATAGTATGATATATACAATTTAATGAGACAGATACCACCGTCCTTTCAGTTTGCGTCGCTCGACAATCTTGCGACCGTGACGATATCGCATCCGATTCAAGAATCCGAATTTACGTTTCCGTTTGAGCGTATGAGGCTGGTATGTATTTCCACGCGACTTCCATCGCACCTGTTGGAGCGTATTTGATAGCGAAGTCGGCAGCGACGACGGCAGCGACGACGGCAGCGACGACGGTGTGGGTAGTGATGGTCGTCGAAGGAATGAAACCGACCTGTCGTTAGAATTAGGACCATTAAGCATTAAGCGTTGAGCGTTGGACTCACCTTAATCCAGACAACGCTGACGACGCAACAACCCTATGAACTGTCGCTCGAGAGCTGAGCAGCCCATAAGCTCTCGATAGTGCCTGCATTGTGGTTCACGTCTGATTCTAGTTCTCTGCTCTCGGTCGGCTTTCACTTTACATCGCGATAAATTCTGGTTTTACGTGAAAGCAACAGCGACAGGCCGGGTAAAAAGTGGTCCCAATGCTCAGCTAACAAAAGAGTATGGCGTTGACGGGACTGGGAGTTTTGAAGCCCGGTACTAATTTTTTTCTTGACCGTCCTAATTCAACAGTTGTTCACGTCTTGCTTATATATTTTGACAGAACGAGGAGGAGGAGGACTTCACAATGTCGCTGATAACACGGCGTGACAACGGTGTAACAGTGGTGCACACCACGAACATGCAAAAACTGGACGACGCAAGTGCGCTCGCGCTGCTGTCGTCGTTTCTTTCCACGGTTCAGCCCGGCGGGATCAACGTCCCCGGGAGCGGAATGTTAGCGGACTCGGGAGTGGCGGCATCGAGTGGATTGAATAGTACTGCTTTATTGCAGCTGCAGCGTATTGAGCGGGATTTGAGCGGGCTGCCGCCTCTTGTGCGCAAACGCAAGGTCGCTGCCGTCGCGGCGGACGCTGGAGTTGACGAGATGCAGGATGCCATCGATCTTGATCAGGTCGAGGAGGAACAACAGACCGGGGAGAAAGGAATTGACAAGGCTGAACGGAAACGGCTGAAGAAAGAACGTCGGAAAGACGAGAAGCGCAAGAAACAGGGATAATTAAACGTGGAGCGATAGATTATGTACATTACAACAAGAAACAAAATATATATAAACCAAAGTCACACATCTACTCTTCCTTCTTTTCATTCTTCCAGCCCATCGCACGCAGCCGTTCAGGCAAGATCGGGTGCGAGTAATGGTAACTGCTGTACAGCCAGTCCGCGTCCATGGTACTCAGATTCTGGACATGCAGCTTGATCAGCGAATCCGACAGCGCTTTGGCGTACCCGAGCTGGACCGCGAACGCGTCGGCCTCGTATTCGTGCTTGCGACTGAGCAAGCTGAGTACGAACGACAGCACGCTGTTCAGCGGCCCCAGAATGTCCGAGAACAGCATGAAGCCGATCATGACCGGCTTGTCGGAGAAGCCGAACGAGCGGTACAATGAACCGTTGTGCAAAAACACTGCGAACGAAACAAACAGCGTGAACAGGTGCACCTGCTGGATGATCAGCATCTTGGTGGTATGCGACAATGACCAGTGGCCGAGCTCGTGGGCCAGCACGGCCACGACCTCTTCCGCCTCGAACTTGTCCAGCAGCGTGTCGTAAATCACGATATGCTTCTTCCACGGCAACCCATAGAAGTACGCGTTACTGTGGGCACTCCGTTTGGAGCCGTCGATAACGTACAGATCCTTGAGCGGGAACTCGAGCTTGGACGCCAGGTTCTCAACCTCGGTCTTCACCACCCCGTTTTCCAACGGCGTGACCTTGTTGAACAGCGGCTGGATCAGCACCGGGAACACGACGATCGCGACCACCTGGAACGCTAGCGTGAACGCCCACAGATAGTAGAAGAAGGTGTCGCCAAAGTACAACACGATCTTGAGAAACGCAGCAAGCAAAGGACCGCCGAGAACAATCGTCAGCAGCTGGGTCTTGATCAGATCGGTAACGAACAGCTTCGGTGTCTGTTTGTTGAACCCGAACTTCTGCTCCAGCACGAACGTCGAGTACGCTGACAGCGGCAAGCTCCAGATCGTGGACGCAGCATTGTAGATCAAGAAGAACGCGACAGATTGCACAATCTGTCCCGAGAACGGAGTCAGCGCGACCAGCTTGGCCGACAAACTCCAGAACTTGGGCAGGCCATCAAACAGAATAAACCCGACGTCGAGCAGGAACGAGTACGCGTTCGAAAAGAATCCGAACCGCGCTTTTGCCCGCGAGTATTCCTGGGACTTGGTGAACGTATCCTGGTCAACAATGCCGTCCAGCGCAGCCGGAGGGGTGTCTCTCTTGAGGACTCGGTACTGACGAAGCGAAAGATAGTTCTCGAACAGGTACTGCGCGGTCGAGAAGCCGAGAATCAGCGACTTCCAGTTGAATCCTGGGATGTCCAGCTTGCCAGCCAATGACTATAATCAGTTTCTAGTTCTATTGGGATCCATGATCAACAAGAATCTTACTGGAATAAAGCCGAGAATGTTCAGCATTTTGCATTTACGTTTGATTTTATTATTCGATTGACTAAATCTGGACAATTTCTCCACGCATTTTACAGATCAAGGGGATGTGGGCACACTAACCCCTCAGTTCACACTATACGGTAAAGATGACAATCTTGCCGTCAACGCCGGTGGACGAGATCTTGGAGACCCTGCCATTGCCCTGCTGGTAGGCCCGTAGCTTGGTGATTGTGTTTTGGTGGATGGTCGGCAGCAGGATGTCGTCAGTGGCCGCCGACGGCGAGCCCTTGAGGTCCATCTGGCGGAACATGTTCAGCGCCGTGGACTCCTTGTCAACATGGTTCTTCTTGGCCTCGACGGGATCGTCAATAGCGTGGTCCAGCATCCAGCCACTGGTGGAGTCGCCGGAGAACACTACCGGATGGCAGTCGTGGCCCGCCGCGGCGATCTCGGTCTCGGACAACCAGACCAGGGAGATGAACGGCAGCAGCGACGTCGACACGTTGACGATCGCCGCCGGTGGCATGTCGGGACCAGACGGATACACGACCGTGATGGACGAATCGTGGGTCACAAACGCCAGTGCGTCTCCGGACGGCGAGAATTGCGCGTCGTGGACCCATCCGCCAGCTGGCGACACAAAGTCCCCGCACAGCGTCTGAAACGGGATCTTTTCGCCCCACAGGGTGGCAGCAGGGCGGGCGTCAACACCTTTGATGAACGTGGAGAACACTCTGGCGTGCGCGTCGGTGCTGCCGGACGCGAGGAGCACCGAGTTGGGGTGCCATGCCACGGAGAGCACGGTCGACCGCAGCGGCTTCTTAATGTGCTTCGACACCCACCAGTCGTTCTCCTGCTCAAAGTAGCACACGGCAATTGCGCGGGCACCAGAGCCGACCGCGAACTTGGTCTCGTCCGGTGACCATCTGGCGAAGGTGGCTGCCCGGTTGATGCGCAGCAGCACCAGCGTAGGCTTGTAAGTTCCGTCTGGCCCCGTGGGTTCCCACACGAGCGCATTGCGGTCCTGGGAGCACGTCACGATCCGACCCGACCGGGGAGCAATGTCCACCGACGTCACCGTCTTGTCGTGGCTCACCAGCGACGTCTGCAGCGAGTACTGGCCCGGGGTGCCGGAGTACAGCTCGACGTTGATGTCCCTGGCCAGCGCCAGCATCGAGCGGTCGGCCGAGAACGAGTGATCAGCAATGGGCACGTGGCCAAGCGACTGTGAAGAGGTCATTCTAAACTGATTGGAACTGAAACCGCGACAGGAGCACACTCTACTGTCGACGATGATGATGATGATGATGATGTTGACCGCGATGAAACTGAAGCCGAAGCCGTCAGTAGCGGGTCTCCCCCCGGGCCCGTTTTCACGACCCTGCCGCAAGGCACGTGACTTACAATTCACGTGACCAAATGTACTCACGTGATCCGGTCTGCTGAGGTTAGGGGTTACCCCGGGTTTGGCAACCAAAAAGACCAGTAAGCGAAGAGCATTACGGTGGTTTGGACGAATCGCATGCAAGAGATCAGGAGGAAAATGGCACTTTAAGACTATAAAAAGGAAAATAAAACTTATTCAGTCCGTCTACAGAGCCCTGGCTTCAGTTGAAAATGGCGCCAAAACCCAGACCGAAGGAATCACTGGCGTCGTCGTCGTCGTCGTCAACAGAGCAGCAGCAGACAATCAGAAACTTCCCGTTCTTGACGCCAAAGAAGTTTGTTGGGACGTGTGCTAGCGTGATGGGTGCGCTACATCGGTCGCATATTGCTGCGAGGCTTGTTCATAACGCTGAAGGCCGGTTAAAAGTGGGTATCTGAGCGTAGCGTGGTATGGCGTGGCATGGCGGTGGCTGACGACGGGTAGAATATTATCGGGATCGAGATCCAGTTGGTGAGCAGCGTTGATCAGAAAACAGTATATACCACATGCCAGATCCTGTTGTCGCCGGTCTACAGCGTTCCGGTGGCGTACTTCTGGTCCACGATCACCGACGACGCCGGCGCCGGCGACACCTCGGCAATAACATCCGTGGACGAGATCTACAAGTACGTGATCCCGACAGACCAGCACGAGATCCTGCGCAACCCGCCGTCACTGTCACCGCAGACCTCGACCGCGAGTGCCGCTGGCGGAGCCATATCGCAGTGCGAGCACCCCTCGACCGGGCTGCCGTGTTTCTTCATTCACCCGTGCATGACGTCGGACGTGATGATCATGATGAACAATGATCATCCGATCACGGTCGGGACGTATTTGATTATCTGGCTGGGCATTGTCGGACCGGTTCTGGGCATTCATTTGACACCGGAAGCCGTCGCCTGATGCATTCAGTAATTGATCTATTGATATATACATTTACTTAACCCGAAAGCCTCCGCCCTTTTACTTTACATTTATTTACCTTACATTTTACTCCTACTCCTCCTCCTCCTCATCATCATTTTCTTCTTCGTCCTCCTCCTCTTCTTCGTCTTCTTCGAACCGCCGTTTCAACCCCTTCGGTGCATCCACCGAATCGGCAGACAGCGGTACTCGAAACGTTCCGTCGAGTTTAGCAATCACGTTAGATTTCGAGCTTGCAAATGCAATATTCTATCAGTCAGCCTTATCCTTTCATAGCGTACGTTTTGCCTTGAAAATACCATAGTTTTCCCCAGAAATTCGGTCCCTTGCAGAGCTTTCATCGCGGTGCTGGCGCTCGCCTCGTCAGCAAACACGACATGCGCCTGCCCGCGCATCTTGGCTGTTTTTAAGGCAACAATGTCCAGCACTCGGCCATATGTGCTGAAATACATGTAAAGGCACAACTTCAGTTCTAATCCGTCAGTAGCTCGCTCAGATGAAGTCTTGAGATGGATCAACTCGCCTTGCTTGCGGACCTTGTCGTTCAGATTGTTGAGATACAACGTCGGTGATGACTCGTTCGAGGTCTTTTTCTGGACAGCCACATCACCCGCTGGAAACGACATTGTGTTGTGCGATCTATAATCGGCACTTATGCATTTGTGGTCATTCACACAATGTATTTGCTCTTTGGGTGCAAAAGCGACGATGATGCGGCCTGCCCTCGAGCAATCGTTACCCGGACCAAGTTACACTCTCGATCTCGAGTTTACACAATGCAGAGAGGTAAAGCCAGACCGATACAGTGTAAGTCGAGAGCAGTGCAGGATGTAACGATATCAAGCTCTCTGAGCGTAGAAGCAGATGCAGACCTGCCTATTCCAAACTTGTACGCTCAACTTCTCGTGGGCGACAATAATCCCCAACCGTATTGACTGGACAGACACGTGGCAGATGATCCATCGCTTGCATGAATTACCTGTCAGAAACTATATAAAGCTGGAGATCTCAGACTCCAGAATACGGAAGGCAAACATAGGTCTGACCGTGGAATCAACGATACCGAGCCCAACAGTTATCGTTCGACGATATGGACCCAACAGAGGTGCTACCATCTGAGATAGTTCCGTTGATCTTTTCGAGTCTTGATCCTCAAGACCTCGTGAACTGTCTTGAAGTTTCCAAGGCCTGGAGATCGCACTGCCTGGTAACTGGTGTTTGGACGAAGCTGAAACTGGAGCCTTTGAAACTGAAACGCCAGTGCTCATCATGGTGCTTATTAGATACGATTAAGGCTATCGATCCATATGTGCGCGAGCTAGACGTACGCTTCGAAGGGCTTTCGGAAAATTGGCTGCCTGTTCTCAACTGTTTTCACTATTTGACTTCGATTTCAATCGGTGCCAGATATTTCCGTGCTGACATCGTCGGCCTAGATGACGCAGCAAGGAAGCTAATTGAAAAAAAACAAAGGTCTTGAAAATCTCAGTATTGGTCGAGCGACGCGTCCGATCAGGCAGACAATCCAAGCACTGATTTCAACAAACAGACGCCTGACTTCACTTTGTGTGGATAATTGCAACGATCTTAAGCTGGAGCACCTAATACCTTTACTTGAGTCTATCAAAGGTACACTTACGCATCTAACGATTAACATGACCGGTAATGAGGACTCTTGCACTGGATTTGCGAATGCTCTACATGACTGTCATAAACTACAGGAACTAAAACTGGTCAACACGTGTGGATGCGATCAGCTCATCAGGAATCTCGTTTATGGCAATGGCACTGAGCCTGTACCCAGGGTTCTCAGGCGTCTGACTATGGATGGCCTTACTAGGCTTACTTCTAAGTGTCCTGGATACATGGCTGATGCATTCCTGCACCTGGCTGAACTCGGTTTATTTTTCGCAAATTTGAATACTCAGTGTTTTTGAATTTTCTTGGAAGGCGCTCCAAATCTTCAAAGCTTCGAAGTTGGTGTTTGGGGTAGAGAGAAGCGTTCGGACTCGCCTCTACGTCATATTGCGCGGATGCCCTGTAGCAGTTCGTTAAAGGCTCTTCGATACGACGGTCTGGCGCCTACACAGGATACCTACACAGGATACATTTGATTTGTTGTTGAACTCTTGTCCGAATCTAGAGTACTGGAAGCCGCCATACTGGGAGGATACATATGAAGTTTTAGGGTATATTTTGCGACGACGACAGCTTCTATCGCACGTCAAAAATACGCCCAGGATACTCGCTGTCTAATCTGCGTGCAAAACTTGGCTGGTATGTAAGTCTGCGGTTAAAGTCACTCTTCACTGAAATTATGATTGTCAATCAGGAAATGATACTCCAAGAATCTCCTCTTTTGGTCGCTATTCAGAACGGTCCAGATTATGGACCTTGGGATATCGTTTTCAGTGCGCATCTGCATTATCTGCTCACTGGTAGCCGTGCCAAGTCGGTTGAGATTCAGGAAGCTTGCCAAAATATGGATCGAAGCAAATCGGTCTATGTATTGCGCAAGATGTGCTGAGGAAACTAGTTGACGGTGGCCGTTTTTATGCATTTAATGTAGATACGCTGGCACGAGACATCATTCTGTCGTCTTCGGTGCTTTATAGGGAGTTTCAAGGGAAACCGGTAATTGGTTATAATGCTGCGTACGACAACTTTATACGGTCGATTTTATACGGTCGATTTTATACGGTCGATCGGTAGACGAATCGCGCAGCCGGAGTCTAATGGCTCTGTATAGGCCATGGTGTTGTGATTGGTGTTGGTAAAATGAGAGGTTCGGGCTGCGAAGAGACATTAGAAAGGGGGTATGCTCCG
Source organism: Myxozyma nipponensis (assembly GCA_030580395.1). Lineage (NCBI taxonomy): Eukaryota > Fungi > Ascomycota > Lipomycetes > Lipomycetales > Lipomycetaceae > Myxozyma > Myxozyma nipponensis. The sequence goes on from JAKTSU010000128.1 coordinate 23,450, forward strand.
TGTGTATTGTTTCATATCCCCTTTAATGTTTTTTTTTGTTTTTGTTTTATTGGTTACCATGATTCCATGAAGTATATCTTACCAGACTCGACACTCCACAAGTTGATACCCCAATTCTCGGTCATTATTCAGCGACATCAGGGTGATGTGCGATCGCGGTGTTGCTGCGTGGTTAAGGCATTCCAGTTTATAAAGAGAGAGAATATCATAGACGGCTGTAAAATTAAAATGCATTACGTAATTCTGAAGCTATCTGTTTCTCCGGTAATATCTGATGGTGAGTGTTGGTGTAATGCTTGAATGTAGTAGTGGCGTAGAGAAGGTACAGCAAGACGCGTCTGGGCAGTCCCAGTACCGGCAAGGAGGCAACGATTTCCCTAATCCGAAATTATTTATTGTGTTACAGTACTAGCCATTAAAACCCTATCTAATCATTTCTTCTCGTACGGATTACGTCTTCTTGTCCAAATAATATTGGTGGGCTCGGATGGCAGCGTCACCATACTCTATAAATTAGCATTCAAAACTTGTAAGCGGGGATAAAGAGGGGGGGGGGACTCACGGAGTAGTCAGGATCAGGCACGGCCCTGCCCTCAAGCAAGGACCAGGTAAACTCGCGAACAAACATGGAAAGAATTGTTCCGAGCTGAACATAGGCAAACTGCTCACCGATGCAGCGGTGGCGGCCAGCGCCGAACGGCAGGTACGGCGAGTTGGCGCCCTTGGACACGGTGGTGGCTTTAGAGTCATCGCT
>JAKTSU010000129.1:0-23250 GCA_030580395.1 Myxozyma nipponensis
CCCCCCCCCCCCCCCCCCCCCCCCCCCCCCCCCCCCCCCCCCCCCCCCCCCGCCCGGGGCCGAAGCTTTAAATCCGCGCGCAGGTCGGTCGATGTCGGCGCCGGGAGTGCACCGTGGCGAGGGCGATCCGCCGTGCCTACTAGACCACACGACCTGCAGCAGCTACTTATAAAAGACGCTGCCCGCTGCCGTACTATGCATCGGCATCAGGTTGTCTCTAAAAGCCGCTCATCATAATTTGCTGGACATTTGTTCCTTGTTGCGACCGACCAACCGGCCGACTTTTCTTCCCTCGGGAGTTCCGCTCGCCTACTACGAAGGCATTATTGTCTCCTCTTCGCCGCGGCATTCACGGGCGGGTTTTCATCGTCTCTGGCTGCTGGGACTTGCCACAGCTGAGGAGGACCAGAGTCTTCCGGCAGCACTGTTGATACGAAAATAGCTGCGACACTCGACAAAGGGTCTATTTCAATGACCACTTCACAAAGCTTGGAGGCATTGTCGTTGCCTGTCGACGTTGCTGGCGACTATATCGGGAACTCCGACGAAAAGATCAAGGCCGGTGACAAGAACTTACCCGACGAACAGGACTCAGACTTGGCATCTGATGATGCTGACATGTCGTCCGCATCTGAAGAAAAGCGGGACCTCGAGAGTGGGCCCAAGCCATCACTAGTTAGCCCGGCGGCAGCAGGACCTGGCGGCGGCCCAAGCAAGAATCCACTTTTTCTGGAGTTGAGTGACATGGACAACGGAGTGGTTGGTTGGGATGGGCCAAACGACCCTGACAATCCAAAGAACTGGTCAGACTCGCACAAGTGGCGGTCCATGAGCCTTGTTGCATTCTCATGCTTCATGCTGCCTTTCGCGTCGACCTTGTTTGCTCCCGGTGTCAAGTTTGTTGCCGCCGAGTTCAACGTCACCAACACTACGATTGAGTCGTTTATGGTTTCAGTTTTCATTCTTGGCTTTGGCTGGGGTCCAATGCTGATCCATGCTCCCATGTCGGAGCTGTATGGTCGTAAATACGTTATTGCCGTGTCTAACCTGGCATTCGCGCTGTTTAACATTGGATGCGCATGGGCTCAAAACACTACCACGTTCATGGTGTGCAGGTTCTTTGGTGGGTTCCTCGGATGCGCTTCAATGTCAGTCGGTGGAGGCGTCATTGGTGACATGTTCGCTCGGGAGCAGATGGGCCGCGCTTCATCCATTTTTGCCCTTGGGCCGCTCATGGGTCCTGTTGTGGCACCAGTAATGGGCGGATTTATTGCACAGTCGTCCCCGCAGGGATGGAGATGGTGCTTTCGCATTCTGCTCATCTTGGGCGTCATCATGTCTGCCGTCTTTTTCCTGGTCGTTGACGAGACCAACCACTCGGCCATACTGCACCGGAAAACAATGCGTCTCCGTAAAGAGCTCAACAGGCCGGAGCTGAGATCTGTGATGCAGGAAGGTGGCAGCCGATCGAAAAGGCAGATCTTCTGGCACGGTCTCTCTAGACCCATGGTGCTTCTTACCACAAATCCGGTGGTAATGTTTTTGGGAGCATACATGGCCTTGGCATTCGCATATCTTTATATTTTTTTGACCACCATCAGCGCGACGTTTCGGTTGGATTATGGGTTTTCCGCTGGCACTGCCGGTTTGGCATATATTCCTTTGGGACTCGGGTTGCTAAGTGCGGTGGTTAGTGTTGGTGCTACGAATGACAAGCTAGTAAGATATTTGACTAAGCGCAACAATGGAGTCCGCGAGCCGGAGTTTAGACTGCGACCACTGTTACTGTCTTGCATCCTTTTCCCGCTCGCCATGTTCTGGTACGGTTGGGCTGTTGAGAAGCATGCGCACTGGCTTGCTGTGATGGTTTCGTTCTATCCGCTTGGGTTTGGAATGGTATCGACCATGCTGCCTATCCAAACGTATTTGATCGAAGTGTTTGCCCCTTATGGATACTCGGCGTCAGCTACGGCTGCCGGCAACTGCTTCCGGATGACGGCGGGTGCGTTTTTCCCTTTGGTTGCGCCCAGCTTGTTTGGCAAACTTGGAATGGGCTGGGGATGCTCGCTGTTGGCGTTTTGTGCGCTGTTTCTGCAAGGCACGCTCGCGATCTCGTTTGTGTTGTGGGGGTCTAAGATCCGCAGGCGGTTCCCACCTAAGTTTTAGACGAATTTGTTAATAAAGGTATTATAATAGAGCTATTTTTTTTTTATTTCTGCAAGCTACACAAAGTTTTTCGGGGACCGATTGTCAAGGCGCAAGCCGGCAAGGTTATAAATAGTTGCCGTGGCAAAAAAACCGCGTCGCCTGGTAAGCGACACCTAGTTTGTTCCCGGCCTGGTTGCCAACACCTACGTTGTTCATGGTTTGATTGCTACACCTACGTTGTTCATGGTTTGGTTGCTACATCTACTTTATTTACAGCCTGGTTTGCCTGGATACTGCTACACAACCAGATTTTGTTGCCAGAGCACGGTTGACAGGACGCGCTGCAACTGGCATCATACAACTTGCCCGCGCAGCAGCAGCAGCAGCGACAGCAAAACATGGTCAAACCTCTCGGGGGGAGCCACTCGTTTTTTCTTTTTTCCATTCTGTTTTCTTTTTTTCTTTCTCGGCAGCCGCAAAGTGTGAGCGAATTTCTACACAGCACGGCAAAGGTGCTGCAAACACGAGAACTCTCGAGCCTAGATATGTAGATAGCCAGTCAAGCAAGGTGACGGTCCTGCATTCTGGCTTTGCCTTACCGGTAGCGGATGAGGACCAAACAGACCAGATCTTATAGCGAAAACGTCCCTAGACCTTTTATAGCGTGAAAACGTGCTCGCTTGTTTGCTACGACGCTAACACAGGGGTTTCCCGGATCTGCGACGCTATCGAGGAGGCTGACTGCTGCAGCAGTATCATTCTCGGTCGGCAGCTACGGCGGCTGACCTACGGCGGCCGACCACCACTCGTCGTATCAACTTTCAGTGTTTCGAAGGGGTCCAGAGGCGCCTTGGTTCAGCGCATGGCAGCCACATCGGTTCACCAGAGTATCCTATAACTAGACCGGCGTGAAGGCCCGTATCTGCAATCTTGCACGAATTGACTGCCAGCAGCAGCAAGTAGCACCATACCGACTTTTGCCAGTCTGTTGTTGCCATTAAACGACTTCCGGCTGGTGCCGGGCAACAGTTTCTTTCTGCCGCCCGAGACCGCGAACCCCGACCAGCAAAATCGCGCGTGCGTCGGCGCAAAATGACCGGTTGGCGGCGGTTCAGGCCATCATGGTCAGCGCGGTATGCAGTTATGCAGTTACGCACACTCTTTGGATTGAAACCACGGCAAAACTCGGCAGCAGATATGACAACTCGTACAAGTAGAACGGCAAGCATTTAAATGGTAGCCATCGTGCTGCTCGTGGTCGGTCGCTGCTGATCATGCATGCCTGCCTGGCTGCTGCTACGGACTCAATTTCGTCTTTTTTAAACTCTCGGTAAGTCGGTCTCGTTTGACAGATTACCCCACAGCTCGAGCCCGGGGAACAGTAGCCATACGCGGTTCATTAGAATCCCGGTCCATATATACATCTGTGCATGTATATGCGCGCCAGACGTTCAATTTAGCTGTACATTCATCATTGGCCCTTGTATACTAATATCAACAGAATACAATGACCGACATTCTGACCGACCAGCAATGGGAAACGCTGCTGGCTTTTGCTGACGCGTTCGTCGCACCAACTGATCCCGGGGACTTGATGAAGACCGTACCCGAAAACATTCTCACTGAAGAGTACAAACAAGACTTGATCAAGTTTGCCGAATATGTGCCTTCCAAAGACCCGGAGTTCAAGTCTGTGTTGTGCTCTGGTGTCCTAATTCAGCTCAACGCCGCGGATCTAGTCCAGATCGCCGGCCTCATGGACACTTTGCAGTATGTATCATTGGCAAGGAAAAAAAAGGTGCTCGAACTAACTGGCATAGCTCGATGATGGGTTCAACGTTGTTGACCGGTTCCCCTTGGCCAGTTTACAAGCTCGACCTCGAAGCTCGCCAGAAGATTATGCTAGGCTTGGCTAATGCTCGGCTTCCTATGTTTAGGCAGGTTTATTCAACCTTGAAAGGCATTATCATGTCTGCTTACTGCCGCCTGCCACTGGTCCATCGTGCCATGAGATATCCTGGTCGAGACCGGCTTGATGATGATCCTGTGCGCAATGCACCAAAGTACGACCGGTACAAGTTCATTGGAAGCGTGGAAGAGCTTCAGAGCCAGACGTTTGATGCCGTGGTTGTTGGATCCGGAGCCGGTGCTGGACCTGCCGTGGACAGAATGTCGAAAGCTGGAATGAAAGTGCTTGTGATTGAGAAAGGAAAGTACTTTCACCAGGACGAGTTCACAATGCCGGAAGGTGAAGCGCTAGTGAACCTGTTTGAAGGAGCAGGACTGTTTCAGAACACGTCCGGCACGCTCAAGCTGTATGCTGGCAGCACCTTCGGCGGCGGCACTACAATCAACTGGAGTGCGTCTTTGCCAACACAGTCATTTGTCCGCAAAGAGTGGGCCGTCGAGAACAAGGTCGAGTTTTTCGCTGGCCCTGAATACCAACAGGCGATTGAATTCGTTATGGAGAAGATGGGCGTTACGGCCAACGTCAACCATTCTATAGGCGACCAGATCTTGCTCGAGGGCTCTGCCATGCTGGGATCTGCATGCAAGGTTGTCGGCCAAAACACGAACGGGCAAATTCATGATTGCGGGTTCTGTGCGTTTGGATGCCGGCCAGGACTTAAGCAAGGGTCTCAAGCAAACTGGTTTGTGGACGCCGCCAAAAACGGCACTCAATTTTTGCAACAGGCGAGGGTGGACAAGGTCAATTACGCCAACGGCAAAGCCAGCGGTGTGCAGGTAACTGTTTTCGGCACGACCGTGAACGTGAATGCTCCGGTTGTTGTCATGGGCGCGGGCACGCTAAATACGCCGTCGGTGCTACTCAAATCTGGGTTCAAGAACCCAAACATTGGCCGTCATATCCATCTGCATCCGGTGGGCATGATTTACGGTATTTTCAATGGCATCGAGGTGAATGCTTTCGACCATGCCATTCTTACCGCCGTCAACACCGACTGCGAGAATTTGGACGGCCGCGGCCATGGTGTCAAGATCGAGTCGCTGCTCCACCACCCGACGTACACGTCAAATGCGATCCCGTGGAGAGGGGCTCAGGACTTCAAAACTAAATTAACACGGTACAACAACATGGTGTCGTACATCAGTCTTTCTCGCGACGTAGGGGAAGGGAGGATCTCCCCGGACCCGGCTACGGGGAAGCCCAAGTTGACGTACGAGCTAGCTGAACTCGACCGTCAGCACATCTACAAGGGCCTGGTCCAAGCTGCCGAATTCCTGCTTGCCAAGGGTGTTGACGAAATCATCATTGGTGACCTTCGCGTGCCGTCGTTCAAGACCACGCCGGAAATCAAGAAGGAGGGCATCATGAACCAGCAGTTCAAAGAGTGGTGTGACACCAAGGTGAGCCTGTTCGGCAGCAGTTACTGCGGTCTGGTCGGGTCTGCCCACCAGATGGCGAGCTGCCGCCTCGGAGGAACTCCGTCGCTCGGGGCTGTCCGACCTAGTGGTTCTCTTTGGGAGTGTGAGAACGTATTTGTGGTTGACGGGAGCGCGCTGCCGTCGGCGAGCGGTGTCAATCCGATGGTGTCTATCATGGCGACGTCCCGGGTGCTGTCGGCAAATATTGTGGACTACTTCCACAGCCACAGCGCGGGCAGAATCCAAGCCAAGATCTAGATCCTTGCGAAATTATTTTTTTTGAATATAACTAGTCTGGGTTCCTCTTTGCAATAAATTTACCGGCAATTTTTCTCCTGTCCTTCCGTTCACCGTAACACCCCAACCGGAACCCCTAATCCTGACCGATTGTAAACTTCGGTAACGGCGTGTTATCTGTTCTGTTATTTTTTTTAGTTTCATATCCCGGGTGGGATGAATCAATGATGAGGTTAGCTCCGTTGGGAGGAGGGGTCGATTTCATTCATTCCCCGGGACGGGTGAGATGCCCCTCTCGGCTCATCATTCAACGACGACAAGTGCAGTCTTGCAGGATTTGTAGTGGAAGCAAATGCGAGAGACTGCTGCAGAAGACGCATGTCTTGACGATCCCATGCGACCCACGAGCAGCAGCTATCAGCCACGCTTCGGTTCACCCTCGCTCACCCCAGCCCGCCATCCAGCTCCGTCTCTGCTCCTCTCCTCCTTGACCTCGTGCTCGTGCTCGAGCTCCGTAGTCGATCCTAGTTACACTGGGCTGTCCCCGTCGGTGAAATTGCAGGCCGAGCCGTGGCAGCCTGTGCGGGCACGGACGACGAGTTGGGTGGCTGCGGTTATGCCGGTGACCCACAGGCAAACGGGCGGCGTATGACACGACTGCTGTTGCAATCGTCAGAGCCACGACATTTTTCCTTCCGTCAGGCAGCGGACCCAATATGCTGCCGGTGATGAATATGGGATACGCACGAGGGTGATAAACCGTTTCCCCGAACCTGCTCCTCCCGACAGCGACAGCGAGTTCGCGTGACAAACCTGCCCCTCCCGTCAACAATAGGTGGGGTACACGCTCACGCACTTGCCGCCGCAACTCCACGGCGGACAACGATGGTTGACTCTCCTGATATTCCCGGCGGGCTGGTAAACGTCCTTCCTCCGCGCTCGTACCTCTCTTCCCGATTCCATGCGACACCGGACCTCCAAAAGATCCCGACGGTAGCAACCCGCCGCGAGGCAAAGCATGGCGCGCAATCCGGGGTAGACTAGACACGGGGAGGGGGAAAGAATTCTCCTGCTGCTCTACCAATGGCTCGGCAGTCTAATCCAGCGACGGATGGGCCAAAAAAAACACCAGCAAAACTTTACGTCTGGGGAAAACGTCACGGCCCCTCATGCGGGGCACGCCACCATTCTACTGCACACGGCTTCTGGTGAGCGAGCGTTGCCCTATGCCAGCCGGAGGAGTATTTCATACCAACATATAAAGCTCACGCTTACTCCCGGGAGCGGGTGTATTGTGACGGCTTTGTAGAGCTTGCTTTAAGGCTGAATCTGATTCTTATATCCTATCAGCTCAGCTCAGCTCAGCTCTATTCTGTACGATGAGTGCCAAACCGGAAACTGCCTACGTTGAGAATGCGGCCGATGTCGAGGCCAGGCTGCGGGCGGCCGAGGAGACTGGTGAGCTCGACTACACCCAGGCCCAAATGGCCTACGATGCCGCATTGGCAGAGCACAATATGACGACTTGGCAATCTTTCAAAAAGCATCGCAAGGCATGCTTGTGCTCGATGCTGGTGTCGACCGCGATTATCATGCGCGCATACGACATCGAGATCACCGGTAGTTTGTATGCGCAGCCGTCTTTCCAGAAGCATATGGGCGTACTTATTGATGGTGAATGGCAGGTTCAGACTCAGTGGCAGATTGCCATGAGTATGGGCGCTATTGTTGGCCAAGTCGGCGGTGCGTGGGCAGCCGCCATTCCTATGGACAGATACGGTCGCAAGCGCACGCTGATCGGGTATCTGATTGTCACCTGCGCTATTGTGTTCATGCAAGTGTTTGCGCCTAACCGTGCCGTTCTGACTGCTTCTATGTACCTAGCTGGCTTTGTGTGGGGTGGCTATCACGTTATTGCCCCGACTTACGCTTCTGAGGTTGTCCCGCTCCAGCTCCGTGGTATTCTTTCTACCTACGTCAGCTTGTGTTATACTATAGGCCAGTTCTTGCAGACCGGTATTGTGAGGGGCTTTATCAATCGCCCCGACAAGTGGGCTTACAAGATTCCCTATGCAATCCAATGGGCGTGGCCTGCATTCATCCTGTCGTTCATCTACTGGGTTCCTGAGTCTCCATGGTGGTTGTTGCGTCGCAACAGAATGGGGGACGCTTTGAAGTCGCTCAACAGGCTTACTGACAAGTCAAGCCATGCCACAAACCCAGACACTCTAGCAAATATGGTCAAGACCGATCTTTACGAGCGTGAGCTTGAGCTCGGATCCACATACAAGGACTGTTTGAAGGGCACTAATCGGTATCGTCTTGAAATTTGCGCTGTACTGTTTGTGATTCAGAATTTTTCAGGAAACCCTGTTGGATTTGCTACCTATCTGTTTGAACAGGTTGGACTAGACACTGAGGCTGCGTTTGACATGTCCATCGGACTATGCGGTCTTGGGTTTGTTGGCACATGTCTCTGTCCATTTATTTTGCCACTTGTCGGCCGCCGTCGGGCATGGATCTCGGGGCTAAGCTACTGCACTGCATCCCTATGGATTGTTGCACTTCTTTGTTTTGGCAAGAACTACGACACAAATAAGGTCTATCCCTGGGTCCAGGCCACCATGCTGTGCGTGATGCAATTAGTCTACGCGGCAACCATTGGTCCCCTTGGCTACGTCATTTCCAGTGAGACTCCTTCGACAAAGCTTAGAGCCAAGACACTCTCTATCACTGCTAGTATCAACGGTGCTACGTATCTTGTTTTGACTGCTCTTGGACCAGCTTTGCTGAATCCAGGTGCCGCTAATGCTGGTGCCAAAACTGAGTTTTTGTTTGGAGGTGTCTCGCTGTTCGGTTTGATTTGGTCTTACTTCAGGTTGCCGGAAACCTCTAAGCGAACTTACGAGGAGCTTGACGTGATGTTCATTCGCAAAGTTCCCGCTCGCCAATTCAAGAAGTATACTCTTGATACTATCCAGGTTCCTCCTGAGAAGGAAGAGCTTGCTGTGTAACTTTGATTTAATGGCCTTAGTTAATCTATCTACTTAATAATACTGTATTAGTACATGAATCTTAATCCGTCAATTGTAACTAATTGTTTCTGCTTAAGTCGTTATACTCTCGCAACGGAGTAAAGCTCTTAGGTCTCTATTGTTTCATTTGTACCAAAGACTTACTTTCACACCCGCCAATTCTTGAGTTTTTAAACAGTATCACTTTACATCGTATGACATTTTCTATAAACCATATCTGTAGAGTATGTTTATTTTAAGACAGCTAAATACAGACTCCTTATGCCCAATTCCCCGAAAGTGTGGTCTCGCCAGGCTCAAGGTTAACACAGATCTGACCATCACCACTCAGCAGCCGAGATTTATCGACTCTCAACGTCCGTGCTTGCTTAAGCTGCGTCCTTAGTACCACGGCATCAACCTTACCATTACTCCAAGAAATATCAACTTCGACGGCCCCGCGAGCACGCAGTCCGGTCACACTCCCCCCGTCTTCCCATGCCGGAAGCAGACAAGGCAGTATGTCAATGAAATCCCCATCATGACTTTGTACAAGCATCTCAGCCACACCAGCAGTGTAGCCAAAGTTTCCGTCAATCTGGAATGGGGGATGGGTACTGAGCAAGCTCGGTAAGACAGAATGCCCAAGCATTCGCCATACGTTAGCCTCAGCGGCCTTTACGTCACGCAACCGAGCATAGAGGCACATGATCCACGCCAAACTCCAGCTCGTATGACCCCCTCCAGCTGACAAGCGACGCTGTAACGTAACCTTTGCCGCGGACATGAGTTTCTCATCGCTGGTGATGCTCGATCCAGGATACACACCCCACAAATGAGAGACATGACGGTGACCAGGCTCGACGTCTTCCACGTCGTCCAGCCATTCCATCAGTTGGCCATGCTTACCCACGTTATCTCGGGGAAGCTTTGAAAGAACCGTAACGTAATCGGCAATCGGCAATCCCAGTATTTTACCGCCTGAAATACACGCTGCAAACAACTCGCGAAGAATCTGAGAGTCCATGGCGGGCCCAGCACAAAGCGAGGATACCCTATTTGTACCAGGCAGGTAGTAAGAGTTTTCCGGCGACGAGCTTGGAGACGTCAGTAGCAAGCCGTTGCGCTCGATCAAGAAGTCTTGGAAGAACAAAGCGCATCCTTGCATGAGAGGATACACACGACGCAGGAAGTCGATATCTTTGCTGAACTGGTAATGTTCCCACAGATGAGAACAGAACCAGGGTCCACTCATGTACCAGTAAGCGGCACAGATAGACTGTCCCTGTGGAGCAGCATCAGCCCAAAGATCGGTGTTGTGATGGACAACCCAACCGCGACATCCATACATATCGTGCGCCACTTTTTTACCCGACTCAGCCATCTTGACAAGAAAATCAAACATAACTTCGTGGCATTCAGCAACATTGGTCACTTCGGCTGGCCAGTAATTCATCTGAATGTTGATGTTGATGGTGTACTTGGATCCCCATACTGGCATGGCATCAGCATTCCAAATTCCTTGAAGATTAGGCGGCAAACCAGTTAACGACGAGCTCATGAGCAAGTAGCGTCCGTAGTGAAACATGAGAGACGCAAGTCCATTGTCCTTCTCGCCCGCAGTCACATTTTTCAGTCGCTTGTCTGTAGCGATTGCGCGCTTGTTATCGGGATCGTTGAGTTTAAGCTCCACACGTTTGTACATGTGACTAAATTGTGCAGTATGATCGGCGAGTAAGGAGTCCCACGTCTTGCCTTTCATAGCATTTAAGCGCATTTTAACTGCAACAGAGGCGTCAGGATGACGATAAGTGGTCTCGCCAGCAATGAGAACCAGTACTTTGGATCCAGCTGTGGCACTTACATCGACATCAATTCCGACATATTCGACTGTGCCGTTGCCTCCCTCAACAAAGATGTGTGCTCCCATGGCAAACTCAACAGCACCCTTACCACCCATTGAGCCAGTCAGAATGATTCTCTCATCGCCATTGATCAGCGAGTCGAACGTACGATCTGCTCGACGATCCAATTCGACATGGTCACCGCGATTCAAAGTCATCGAAAACGAAAAGTCATGATCAGAAGTAACCATGACACAAATAGCCTCATCAGCTGTGCTAGAGAACACTTGACGTTCAAATGTGGATCCGTTCCATTCATAAGATACTGATACCACACCAGTCTGCAAATCAAGTTGTCGACGATACCTAGCCGGTACCTGCACGTTCTCGTTACCCCATGCAAACTTTTGACTTTGGTTTGCAAATCTGGGAATTCCAGATAAATTACGGTATGGACCAGGAGGATCGATACCGTGTCCAAAAACAAGTAGCACGTCGCCTAGTGGCTCGTAATGGCGCATTGCCTCTGGCATCGCAGTCAAAGTCTTATGAGCCAGTTTCTCGGCCTCGCCAATTCGATTTTGATCAATCAGTGAGCGGATCTGATCAAGGTGATTTTTTGCTGACGGATTCACTCGATCCTGTGGTCCTCCATACCACACTGAATCTTCATTCACCCACAGGCGCTCGACGTTGGTAGTGCCGCGAACCATGGCCCCCAGGCGGCCGTTTCCAATGGGAAGACATTCCTCCCAGAGGTCTGCAGGCTGATCATAAAACAATACGTGCTCTCCCATATTTTGTATACACTAAAGCTTGACTGGCTGGACGTAGCATTCAGATATCAACCTCTGTGATGCAGTCAAGGGATATATACCGTAGAACGGTTTGGCCAGCCAAATCATTTTTCGCCCACCATTTACGTCAGATTGCCGGATATAATCCACACGCCTTTAAAAGCCATCAATTTGCCATCGGAACAACATAACCTGACCGGGAAATGCTAGATCCTCTCTTGACAATATCCGGCGGCAGGACAGCAGTTCCCCGCAAAAACCGCGGGATGAATTTTTGTCGGCTTTTCTATAAGCCGTTCCTTCCTAAGCTTTCCAGTTTCTCCCTTCCCCGACGGACTTCCCCCTCATTACGGGAAGGGATATGCTAAGGAATTCACCCGCCGCGATGGTCAATTCGCCGAGGGGAACATTCAGTAGCACATTGCTGCTTGTAAATTAGACAAGTAGTATAGTAATTAATTGCTGAATCGGTGATGCTGTTTTTGCTTTTGATGGCTTGTATACACCAAGAGATTCGCCAGACCTATGCTCGAAGCTGCCCCCCCACGCCGGTCGCGGTAGCAAGCAAATGCTATCGAACCTCAATTATTTTAGTCTATTCCGTCGTTTGGCAACTAATGGAGTGCGACAGTGTCCTCGATAAAATCGTCGAGCATGTCGAAGAAGTGACTCGCTCGGTATTGAACGCGTACGGCAACACCTTTGTTTTTTTAGTATGTACGACATTTATATGCGGGCTGGTTGCCAAAGTCATTCAACAAATGCATTATTAAACGAGCTATTGTCATATAGAACAAGAAGACAACAGATAGCCGAAGTCCACAAACCCAGCAACACACTTGTGATGACAAGTAAGAGTAGAGTTCGAGCGCATCGTTTCATCTGCCATCAAGGTGGAACCCCAAACATGCTGAAATAAAAAGGTAAAGTAGCTTATTTGACAAACATTTACTAAAGAGGTGATGTCAGTACGCGACTGGCGACCAGTAACTTGCGGTAGATGTATCAGTGAAGTTGAATCTTGGCAGATCTAGCCTAAGAAATCAAGAGTTGCAAATTAGCATATTGCTTTTGCGCAGGATTATCAGGCGTCTTCTAAACTCATCCAGTTTCTGTGATTGAGATATCGTGATATGCATTGATTTATGGAAGGCATTTATCACAAATAAAGTAAGTTCAAAACCACTTTACCATCATTACGGAATAGATCGTTGGAGATGTAGCTTCAAGGGCAAGCACCACCGTGACCATTCTCGCAAGCCGACATAGCTAGTTGGACGGCGATAAAAGAGGACAGTTTGGCCAGTCTGCTGATCAAAAAATCCTCGATTGGTGTAGTTGTATCGCCATCTTTTAAATTCAGCAACCTCATGTCTTCGTTTAGCACCAACTTTTGGTTTTGTATCATCGTAGCTCCAGTAATAACAATTGTCTCAGTCAAGGTGTTGGAGGGCTGTCCATGCTCGCGACGCAAAGGAATCTGCTATAAGAACGATGTTGGCATACATCCGCAGCTAGATTGAGACTGATGGTGCATCGTAGTCCTATATGGAGGTCTGACGGAGACAACTTCGAAAGCAAGCTGTTGATGTAGATTAGAGCCGGAAACTATCGCCGGTGGCAGCCGCAGCCCGCCAAACCGTACTAGACGACGGCAGCCACGTCAGCAGCAGCCAGCTATACTGCCGTCTATGCGGCCATCATCACAGCAGACACCCATCATTATATACCCTTTCATGGTCTTGCTGCCTCCAACGCGGCAGGGTGGCCGTCCAGGCAGTAGTCCGGTCGTGCCCTGCGCAGCGAGCGATCTCGACCGAGTACCCCGCGCTGTTGCCCCCCCCCCCCCAACCCCCCGGTCGCGAGCCTACCGACTTCTGTGGAGAAGGCGGGAGATAGCGATGGTTTTGGGTTGTGGGGGCCCCGTAGGGTGGTGCAGCAGCCGGACTGAGAAGTGACAGTGAAGGCCAGGATCCTGCTGAGGACGAACTCGTTTCTGTCTTGGCATGAAAAAGTCTTTGTCACACACTTTGGCATCAAGTTTAAGCTTGCAGCTATCGATCGACTTGCTGTAGTACTATTCGCTTTCAAGCGGACCAGAGATCACTGTTCCTTCGGTCCACTCGTCGTGTTCGCCTGGATGGTGGACACTCTGCCGCCTCGCACCGTGTTGTCTCTTCCACCATATTTCTCCGCACGCTCTACATTAGGCTCTAGCACTTAAGAGGCATCATGGATCAGCATACCGTAGCTGCGGAGACGGGAACACAAGCACAGCAACGGATCGCCAAGCGAGCACTCAGGAAGCGTGCCCGCAATTTCACATCGGACGATCGCGCTGCTCATGCGGTTTTTGAGAGATCCCGACGAGAGGCTTTCAAGGAACGACTAACTGTGGGTTTGGAAACGGCTACGTATACGTCAGCTTGCTCGAAACTAATTATCAGGAACTGGCCTACTTGTTACCTGCTATCACCGATCACGACAGCAGTCGGCTGTCCAAACACGTTGTTGTAGAGGCTAGTATAGCCCGGCATAAGCAGCAGCAGTCTAGATGCGTAAAAGCAGCAGACTACATACGGACCATAACACAGGAGCGTGATAACCTGATTACAGAAGTAAACGAGCTTCTCCAAGAAGTGAACGAGCTGCGAGCGCGGTACGGCGGCAAGGTGCTCTCTCCTCGACTCCCGTCCGTCACAGAGGACATCATTCCTGACCTACTTGATCTTGAGCAACCGTCGTCATTACAGTCTTCTCAACAAATGCCTATCAGCCAAACCGGTTATGCACACCAGCGCAGATCGCAATCGACTTCTGGCCAGAGCACATCTCCTGATGGGGATGCTGAGATTAACGGGCCGTTTGCATCACTGGACCTTACCATTGGCAGCGATAACTCAATTTTTGCTAACCACCACGTCCAACTTGCAAAGAATGCTCCCGTTAGCTCTTCTTCTCCATCGATACTGGACAGCATAGCTGCACAGGCTGTCACAGGTATGCTACCGTGGTCGCCCAATACGGTAACCAATGCACTTGATAACGACTCATATACCGATATCGTGTCTACCGAACACTTTCTGCAGGTTGACACAGCTGATCCGTTACCAAGTACTCCAGCACCATCAATTCCGAGGTCATCTCTTGCTGGCAACAGCGTACCAACGAATCTAGACCACACAATACTACCACCTGATGCAATAGATAATACGGCTCTTCAGACTATTTCAGACGCATTGGTGGACCCGGATAGTGAACTCTTTCTCGACGCAATTCCACCGGAGACGCTGAACGACCCCGCTCTTACTATAAATAGATTACGTGTACTTCCACAACAGTCCAAATATGTTTTTAATTAAAAAGGCATCTAACAGTTGAATATTCTGAAGCAAAAGGTTCTAGTTTGTATCGTATCTGGGTTTTTTGAGGGATAGCTAGGTTTTAAATACACTGATTAACAGTCTACAGAAGCTAATTGAAACATCAATAAATTTGCAGTAAAAACGAAAAACTATCTAAAGCAATCGCAACATTCAGCATGTGCATGGCAGCGGAGAGTACAAGCTCTCGGCGCTCACTATTAGGCCACAGGTTTACAAAGTGGCCAGGACAGCGTCGATCTTGTCCTTGCTTCTGTTCTCACCACCAGTAAAAAGCTCGAGAGCGATCTTGAGACGACTGACAGTAGCCGGGTCCTTCTCAATAGCCTTCGAAAGCTCAACACCGCCATAGGCAAGATAGTCGACATCAGTACTAGCAAGCTTGCCATCCCAGTCCTCAGGCGCGAGCGGATCAACCGTCAAAAGGCATTTCAAACGCTCGGGAAGAGGGTTGGCATCCTTGTAGTAGTTTGCTTGCTTGGGAAGACCTTCTCCGGGCTGCTTGGAAGGATCGTAGGGAAGCTTGGCCAACTCATTGAGAACGGTGTGAGAGATGGTCGCAGAATGGCAGCCCATTTCACCAGCAGCCATCGCTTCTTTGGCGGAGATGAAACTAGCGTTCTTGAGCAACGGCTGCTCCTTGCCAGTCTCCTTGTACAGTTTCTTGTAAGTCTCAATGATTTGAACAATGCGGGCAGACATGGGATGCTGAGTAGCGGGATCCTCAACATTAGGCCACAACTCAAGAATATCGTGAGCCTGAGTCTCGTTGTAGTAAGGGCTGATGTACAGCATTCCAGCCTGACTGCAGGCAATAGCCTGGTGAAGGCCAAACAAAGCAGTGCCGAGGGTAGGAATACCTTCCGCCGACAGGACCTTGGCCGCGTTCAAAGCAGGACCAGTCGAAGGGATCTTGATGCAATAACGGTCGCGCGAGATTCCAGCACGGGCAAACTCCTTGTCGTATAGGTGAGCATGGTCAAGAGTAAACTGAGTGTTGTAAGCTTTGGATGGCAAGGTCTGGAGCAGCACACGGCCAGAGATCATATCAATGTTCTTCTTGCACATCTGAGCGGCCATGCGGGTGTAGATCGCCAACCAGCCTTCGTCCTTCAATTCCTTGCAAGTCTCAATAAGCATTTCTCTGTTGGATTCGTGTCCGAGCTGAATATCGACCCAGAGCTGGTTGGATGTCTGATCGTGAAACGTGAAAGGTTTCATGCCCTTGATGTACTCAGGATCCATCCAGTCAACATCAACGTTCACTATTTCAGTTAGCGCTATGCTTCCAACGTGTGAGCACTGGTTCACAACTTACGCTGCTCCTCGAGCTTGTCAAGCCAGGTCATGGTTTTCGTCATTGTGTCTATACTGTCTGATCCGAAGTTGGCAGTTGATTAAACTAGATCTGATAGATGTGTAGGGTGCTGACTGAGAAATCAACAGTCTGCAGGAAGGCATACCTGCCTTCTTTTATACATCAGAGCGGGCAGCTTCAGGTCGCGCTACATACCTGCATGTTCCTCGCGCTCACATAGGCAATCTCCCACGCAGATAGGCCAAAATGCATCCAGCACGAGCATTGGCACACGCAAACCACATTTCAAATAGATCCAGAACAAGAAGTCCAAATCGCTGAATTTCCCAGTTTGCTGCCAAAGCCTGCATGTTCCAAGTGTGGCATAATGAAGGTTTCTGTTCGCTGTCCACGCTACCCCATATCTGTTCCTTTGCGGCCTGCATGTCCGCGTCGCGTAGATCTCCAGAATAGAATGGTAACACCAGTCGCCCAATCGCCAAAGCCCCGGCAATCTAATTATATAAACGCTCATCAAGGCATGGATAGTCGAGCGTTTATTGAGAACTGACTACAGACCTGCTATTGAAATCTCTCAATAAGCATGTTCTGCCGTGTATACTTCCCCCCTCCACCGATATAGGCCCCTTGATGTCTCCAGCGCGCTGCGCAGGCAGAAAGGCCGGGGAGATATCACGCAGGCGCTGCCCTCTTCCCTCACATAAGAATTCCGTGCCGATAAATCTGCTGCTAGGGGAGAATTTTGGGGGTCGCAAAGAATGATCCACATTCGCGCGACCTGTGCAGTGTGTTCCGAGACAGAGCTTCTTAAGCGAGACCTGTGTCGACCGGTACCTCAAGCTCTGACTGGTCCAGCGTCTCACAGCATAGGCGATATAGGTACTATGGTATCGATCGGGGCTCCGTACTTGTAAGTCTTGTCGAGGCAGCCTATGATAGAAACGTCGGCTGAAGCGTGGCCACGTGTAGATCTCCCGCACTGGCCTTCAGATCAGGCGACTCCTGCTCGGGAGAAAGCCTCACACATGAGCAACTGTCGTCACGGAGGGTTCCTTTAGCCCACACAGGCCAGAAACTGCCGATGACAGTAATTAACATGCACGACTGCTTACAGAGTTTTTTCCCCAAGAAACAGGCATCGCTATGCTGACTGCGGATCCTGTGCCGCAGTACAGCACGTGACCTCTCTGTGTCTGGTGTGACTTGTGGGGTACGAAGCAGCCCTGTGCAGGCGGGCACTGACCAGCAAAGAACGCAAACTAACCGCACGACGGGGGCGGGGGGGCCGGCAAGGCAGCAAGAGTGCCTGTTGAGTGCCATTCGGCAGATGCGCTGCATGGCAAGCTCTCACGGGTCATAACGTCATCGTGCATGTCTGATAGATTATCGCATGTGTCGGATTCGACTACGCCGGTCGCGGAACGCGTAGAACATGAGTCCGCTTGAGTCCTGTACAGAGTACGTACGTGGCTCAAACCGGTCAAGCTGCAAAGAGTTAATTTGGAAAGCGCACATGGGATGCAGTTCCGTACGTTAAGAGAGAGAGAGAGAGAGAGATCGACAGGTAGTGAAGCATCAATGAAGAGTGGTGACGAGTCAGGCCCTCCTCGACAATTACTCGACCTCATGTTTTGTTTTGTTTCGTAGCAGACCAGGAGAAAACATGGAGCAAATAGTTAAGATCCGGAGGCAGCATACGTGCTTGACTATCGGTTACGCCTGTTGCGTATTAAACTACCCTTTTCATCGACTTACCACTCCACGGGGAAAGGAGCTAGCGACATTGAACGGAGCCGCTTCGCTGTGAGAACATGAAGCGAGATGACGACGTACAGCTCACCCACCACCGATGCACGCAGGCACAGCAGCCACGCAGTCTCCTGCTACCCTTTCTGGCAGATACACTCATCTGATAGACAGGGCGCATTGTGCGAATTAGGATGGATGGCTGGGCAGCCCGGCGCGCAGATTAGAAAGCCCAGCGGCGAGCGTGGGGAAAGTGGGACAGTTGATGATGGGGGTACGGGATTCCCCGTCTACACAATACTCAGAGACGAGAGGCGGAAAGATGGTAACGACGTATGGAGATGCATTCTAGTGCAACAATCGTGTAGTAGAATTTGCTCTTAGCATTCTAGCCTTGCTGTAACTTGAAAGTGCGATGGTCTTGCAGATTGCAGACCGTCGACAGCTCATCAGAGATCAGCATGAAGTCTGGGCGCTCCATCCCCGCAGGCGAAGCGAACGCGCCCCGATGGTCGACATTCGTGCTTTGTGGTAGTAATATTAGCTGAGGGGCGCAGAGTTCGAGCCGCCTGACAAAAGCAAAAACTAAGGCAAGCCTAAGTCTCAAGATCTGTGTCGACGACATTAGATGGCGCCGCGTTCGAAATAGGTTTCTGATCTATTTCAGCCCACTGACACGCAGAGGCGTGCTGATGCTAGTCATCATGCTGCATGCGTATGATCCCCACACAGCAGCTGCCCACCATCGACAATGATCGGTCGCAATACGGTTGAGGTAAAAAAAAAAATGTCTGGGTATCGAGTTGCGCGATACCTTGCGTCCTTCCCCTCTTCTTTCCATAAGCATTCTCTTCTCGTGTTGAGATTACTGTCATACTTGGTATATTATTTTTTTTTACATATATAAAAGATCTATCGTCGCCATCCCGAACACGCCATGACGAGAGATTCTAGCTCGAACAACGACGATAGTTGTATTGGACACTCCGGATATCTTAGTGCTGTTAATTCTTCATCTCAACTGATCATGGCTGGTACTGAACACGAGCTTGGCTCCATCCGAAAGCTTACAGTATCGCACATCGAGGACTCGGGAGCTGAATTTTCTCGTAATGTCAATGCGAAGTAAGGTTTCTTACAGTAGCTCGGGCAACAACAGTTGGGCAGAAGCTAACCATATTCTAGGATCCGCAACCCACTCCACGGAGTCGAGCGCGAAGACCTCAGGAACTCGACGGCCAAATTCTGCGCCGAGCACGGCTTTCACGGGAAGGAAGATGTCTTTTTCCGTGGCGCAATAGCTGCCCAAAATCCCAATACCTATGAGGATCTTGAAGACCTGACCGAGAACGACAAGTACCATCTTCGCCGGGAGGTCACCCATAAGTGGCATTTGCCAAAGGATCTTTACTACAGTATTGCACTGACGTCACTTGGCTCGGCTATTCAGGGATGGGACAATACAGGAGCCAACGGAGCCAACTTGTCATTTCCGGCAGAGTTTGGTATTGCCGATAACACCTGGCTAGTTGGCGTCATCAATTCGGGCCCAACATTGTTTGGTCTCGCCAGTGCATGGGCAGCAGATCCCGTAAACAACATGATCGGCAGACGAGGCGCGATTTTTGTTACCGGCTTGTTCTGCATATTTCCAGTTTTGGCACAGGCTTTTACACAGAATTGGTGGGGTCTACTAGTCTGTCGTCTCTTTATGGGTCTCGGTATGGGTATCAAAATCTCCACGATCCCAGTATTCTCTGCCGAAATTGCTCCTGCGTCAATCCGTGGCGGCTTGGTCACCAGTTTCCAGCTGTGGGTTGCCTTCGGTATTTTAATGGGCTTCTCGTGCAACTTGATCTTTTACAGAATCGGCCGACTTGCTTGGAGATTTCAGCTAGCTGCTGCATTTGTACCTGCCATACCCGTGGTCATCTTTGTATGGATGTGCCCTGAGTCTCCAAGATGGCTGATGAAAAAAGGACGCTATCAGGAAGCCTTCAAATCATTTTGCAGAATCAGAAATAGCGAAATGCAAGCTGCACGCGACCTATACTATGCCTACTGCCAGGTATTGGAAGAAAAAGATGCGTTTGCAGGCCTTAGCTTGAGGCGACGTGTTCTCGACCTTGTCACTGTTCCCCGACTGCGACGAGCCATGGCAGCGAGCGCATGGATTGCGATATCTCAGCAATTTAGTGGAATCAATATCATGTCTTTTTATTCGTCGACGATCTTTTCTGAGGCAGGTTACTCTACTCTTAACTGTCTGCTCGCATCTTTCGGGTTTGGCTTAATCATGTTCGTTTTTGCTTTCCCAGCCGTTTACACGATGGATACGTTTGGTCGTCGTAATCTGCTTTTGCTCACCTTTCCCAATATGGCTTGGTGTTTGCTTGCAGCCGGCTTATGCTTCTTGTTAGACAAAGGAAACAGTGCTCGTGTACCGTTGATTGCATTTTTCATCTACTTGTTCACAGCACTCTACGGTCCTGGAATAGGTCCAATGCCATCTATCTATTTTTCAGAATCGTTTCCATTATCGCATCGAGAAATTGGAGCAGCAGTCACTATTTGTGTCAATAACTCAATTGGAAGTGCTCTCAGTCTGACGTTTCCATCGCTTCTCGCTAAACTTGGCCCCACCGGAGCATTTGGATTCTATGCTGGACTTAATATTGTGGCATTTGTTGTCATTTTTTTTATAATACCAGAAACGAAGTAAGTGGCTCTCCATATGTTTTCTGTGAAATGAGGTTTACTAACTTGTCGTTCCAGACAACTGACTTTAGAGGAGCTTGACTTTGTGTTCGGTGTTCCTACTGGCCGGCATGCGGCATATCAGGTTCGCGTTTGGTTACCTTGGTGGATCAGGAGATATGTTTTCTTCGAGCGCAAGGCGAGATTGACACCTCTCTATCATATGGAAGGTTTGTCAGAAGCTCGTTGAGCGCGATTGGCCGCGTTACTTGCTGCGACCACGGCTGTACGTGGCATATGTATGACGCGATCCAATTTACAGCTTTATTAATAAATGAACGCAACGATTACTGCTCTTGTCCCTGTAGATGACATAAGGGATTCAATCTCTGACATGGAGCGGCACATATGTCCTAATAGCCCACGATTGTTGGGGTAAGACACTAAAGAGTCCGGGGGTAGCCAGAATATTCCGGAGGAGCTGCTCATTCTTTAATTTTGTTGAGGTCAGTCCGATGTCAGAGGGATTTGACGGTGTGATGTGGTAGTATGTTTGGGTAGATTCACTAATTTAGTATACGTTCTATTTACCCTTTTCCGACTTTTATTCATCCTCAAAGATGATGCGTATGGCTCGCTTATCGTTTGATGATCGTCCACTGGTATTCTCCACTCCCTCTGCGTGTGACCGCTAAAGCGGTACCGATACAGACCACTGGAACAATAGACAAGAAAACTCACCCAACGCAGTACACAATATGCATTAGTCCTGTACAGGCTTGTTTAACTTCCCCTTATTTTTTTTGCACATTTGGTTTCTCCCCGCAAGTCGTGTGCGTATTCTCGGCAATGGCGAAACTTGACCCTGCGTGCGTCCCCGACCCCCGATATACGACCGCATTCTCGCTGCTATTATAAATCGGTAGCTTTTTTGTCTATATTGAATACACAATGATACTATTAAGTTTTTAAGATTCTTGCAGTTATCGTAACATGGCACCCATAGTTCTACCTGCCAACCAACCCACTGACAGATTCTATCGCGGAGGACAGGCCATCTGCCAGTTTCGCAGCGATCCGCCTTGTTCGACCCACCAACCAGAAGACTGGGTTGGCTCTACTACATGTTGCTTTGGATGCGATGATACACGGGTCGGCATGACCAAACTGCCAGACGGCACGTTTTTTGCCGACGCCGTGGTAGAAAACCCTCAGTATTGGCTCGGCGAGCAACATGCCATGCTCTACGGTGCAGACACCAAAATCTTGGTCAAACTTCTCGACGCCGGTCAGCGCCTTCCGGTCCATGCACATCCTCACGTATCGTGGGCCCAAAAACACCTTAACCGAAAGCACGGCAAAGCAGAAGCATGGTACATCTTAACTCCCGGAGTTGTGTATCTGGGCCTCCAGGAGTCCATATCTAATAAAGACCTGTTAGAGACAGTGACTGCTGGAAGAGGCAAAGACTTGCTGCCTAAAATGCACAGGGTGGATGTCAAACCACATCAGACAGTATATGTCCCTCCAGGAGTTCTACATGCAATTGGCGAAGGCATTCTTCTTGTCGAGCTACAAGAGCCAGAAGACATGTCGGTGCTAATCGAATGGTCCGGATTTGCAATAGACGGTTTGCGCGATGGCCATTTGGGAGTAGGATTTGAAATGGCCCTCAAGTCCGTTGAGACAACTGCTCGAACCAGAGACGAAGTTATGCATCTGATAACACAGAAGAGCGAGAATACAGGTGGTACCGCTATTTGCAATGATAGCCAGGAGTTTTTTGTTCTTGACGACATCACTGTCAATAACAGTGTGACATGTCGTCGAGGATTTTCCATCTTAATTGTACTCGAAGGCCACATTTGCTTAAAAACCGAGGCCACAAAGGAGAACGCATTACTGGCTACCGGTGCGACTGTATTGATACCCTTTGAAGATGGTCGCTTTGTTTTGAATGGCCGAGGCCGAGTGCTCGTTGCCAGACCGCCAGACGTCCGTACAGGGAGATACGACAGTTCGACCTGATTGATCTTATCAGTCTGGATTAACTTGTTTCTCAGCATACTCGCATTGATAGGCCGTTGTCGACCATTAGCATCTTTGGAGGATCTGTCCCCATCTAATTTTACCAGCTTGGTATCTTTTAAAAGCCAGTTGTACAGTTGATAGCCCAGGCATAGTACATTAAGGGCCATTATAGTAATGATTTCATATCAAGCTACTCCTCAGAAAATGGCATCAAAATAATGAAGACTCCAGTGACAAGGCGTATAACCTTTGCTCATTGCTAGAACTATTATCTTGTCTCCCGACTCTCTGATCTACCATCAAGAGTTTAGGGAAGGCGGATCGCTACTCATGAGGCGCTTTTGATCAGCATAGAGTCCAGTTCCTCGCAGACAACCCATCGAGTTAACGCAAACCGTGCTCTCCCGTACTATCTACAGCAATGTCCAATAAGCAGCGAGCGTAAATGTGCTACTGTCCATGTCCATGTAAATCCGTTAAAAGTACTGTTCTGAATCAATTGTGTTCCTGAGATTGCCCATCTGCGTGAAGGCACATCCAGCTTAGGCAAAACGCATACATACGCACAAGACGGATATAATGCACGTCGCAGCGTTAGGAGCAGAAACTGTTTGACATTGGTGTTAGCCTGGCAGATAGCATCTCATT
>JAKTSU010000130.1:0-22958 GCA_030580395.1 Myxozyma nipponensis
GTTGTTGTTGTTGTTGTTGTTGTTGTTGTTGTTGTTGTTGTTGTTGTTGTTGTTGCTGCTGCTGCTGCTGTTGTTGCTGCTGGTGAAGAGGTGGTAGCATTGGCTGCGGCGGCTGCGGCTGCTGCTGAGGGAGAGGTTGAGGGATGTGTACTGGCGGTGGGTGGAAGATACCGGAGTCGACGGCGGGATAGACGTAATCAGAGGACTGCCGCCTGCGATCGAACAAAAACTCTTGCACAACCGGCACGATCCCGATCTCGTGTACAGCCGGCAGCGGGGAGGAAGTCGAGGTGGACGGGGACGTCAACGAAGTCACGTTCTCGACCGTGAGGGCGACGCCGGCGGTGTACCAACCATCCGGCACGGCGGGCACGATCGCTGACACCACGTAGTAGAATCTCGCCAAAGTTGGCGGCACGAACAGGGACGACGTCGGAGCTGGCGGACTCGCTGGTGGACCGATTCGAGTGATTGAGACTGCGCATCGGATCGAACCGAATGACATGCGAACCCTTAGCGGTGCAGGCGGCGGCGGGGCCCCGGCAGGAATGACCGTAGCGGCTGGAGACGACGATATTAGTTCACATGATGACGCAACAAAGACTGAGAACGCTGATCCTTCAGAGCCTCTAGGTTCGGAGTAATCGTAGACCACTGGTAATTGTTGTTGCTGCTGTTGTTGCTGCTGCTGCTGCTGTAGCGGGGGTAGTAGACCGTGCAAGGTGCCGCTGGTCCCATTGGCACCCCCATTGGCACCGCCATTAGCGCCATTGGTGCCATTAACCCCGTTGGTCCCGCTGGTGGCCATGTGAGAGACAGAGTTCATCATGGCAGCCACAACCGACGGACCAGAACTTCTTCACTAGGAAGATACAGCACTAGACAGGCAGATCGTAGATCGTGGATCGCAAGCGTTGGACACTTCAGAGCGGGTTTCACAGATGGGGCTTGGGGGGGGAGCTTTTGAGGGCTTGGGGGGGGAAGCTTTTGAGGGGGGGGGGAGCTTTTGAGGGGGGGGGGGGAGGGAAGGCTGATATATAGTCCGTGGCAGCCATGGCAGAGTCGTGCGTGGCAGGCCATCATGGCAAGCGACGGGATTCGTTTAGCTGCAGAACCGGGGGGAGGAGGAGGAGGAGGAAGGAGGAAAAGGGTTGGGCGCTCGCACACACTGACGGAATGGGCCGTTTGAACAAACGAACATGGTGGGGGGGTTATTGTGCTTGACACTATTTACACTTGTTTTAGCTTGTTTGTTTGTTTAAACGGCGGTGTGTCGATCGCCGCGAAACAAAAGTGGGTCTCTGCTTATTTGCCTTGCTTTATTTGCTGCTGTGGCACTGCAGCGAAATGGCCGTTTTTCTCCACCAAACCATCGCGAATTAAGCACTGCCGTCGATGCCCGACCGAACAAAATCCGCAAGACCAATATTTTTTTGTGCGCTGCCTGTCGCCGCCTGTCGCCGCCTGCTCAGCCACTCCGACCCTGATGAGATTTGGTGATGGATGCGCCTTCGCCACAGTGGAGTATTAATTAGGGTCGGGTCAGCACGCAGGCACCCACCCCCCTCCCCCCCCCCAAAAAATCGCAGGTAGGGTAAACATAGGGTAAGGTTAAAATCAGTGCCAAGCGGCAAGACAAGAAGAAGCTGCGGTCGGGTGTTGTTGATGTTGGTGGTTCATGGCCCCTTTGTCTATACAAAACCGTGTCGGTATAAAAACCGTGCCAAGGTGATGCTGCTGCTGCTGCTGCGCGGCGGGGGGGGGGGGGGAAGGGCCTGCTCGCCACGCGCTTTGGGGGGGAATACGTTCAATTATGTAAGTGATTATGTATGACAATTATGTATGACAATTATGTATGACAATTATGTATGACAATTATGTAAGTGATTATGTAATTGATTATGTAAGTAATTATGTAAGTAATTATGTAAGTGGTTAGTAATAATGGGATCGGGCGCCAGTCCCGCTCGTCCGCACGGAACAATTCGGGTTGCTGTTACCGCTGTTGGTTACTGCCTACTGCGGTGCCTCGGTTAGAGACAGAGAGACACCAGGCACGGCAATGAGACAGCGCGGGTGGGTCGGTCAGGTGACAACCGGTGATGATATTGATGATGATGATGATGTGCTGAATCAGTAGTGGCCAATGGTGGCGAACGGTATATTTAGCATCGCCTGGATGCGACAACACGGGACAGTCAAAGGCCTCGTTTGACGTTGGTCAAGCCTGGTGCGGTGGTGGGTCCACTGGCGTCACAGTGCGGTGCAATCAGTCCGTCTCGATCTTGATCGTTGATGAATCAATGAAGTTCATGAATTAGTATTGATGGTCTAATCCTTGTAAACTTATATAATTGACACCAGGCGGAAGACGTACACCGCCGATTCACGTGCCTCGTAAATGGTTCCAGATAACAGGTTCTCTCGATCGAGAGAGCCAAAGCTCCGCTACGAGACCCTTGCACATCTCGCTCTATCCCACGTGCAACCGCGACAATGACGATAATCGACGATGAAGATCGTTGATAAATGAAGCTGGACGACTGAGCAAAGCTTTCGGAATCAACGCATTCATCAGTACCAATGGATTCAACTTCTCATCAACTCGATCGCGACGGCGGTAACCATGACGATGACCGTGATAATCATCATGGCCATCATCATGGATCTTTACACGGCTGCAACCACGATAACGATGCCCACGGCGATGCCCACGGCGATGCCCACGGCGACGCCCACGGCGATGCCCACGGCGACGCCCACGGCGATGCCCACGATGGTCGCAACCATGAACGTAAACATGACCATTTTGAATTGAAACACAGACATGACGACGACGACGACGACGACGACCACGAATGCAACAAAGATGACTGCTGCAAAGAGAAAGGTAAAGGAAGCGATAACTGTTGCACCGACGACGACGATGACTGTTGCAATGAGAAAGGTGAAGGAAGCGATGACTGTTGCAACGACGGCGACGAATGTTGCAATGAGAAACCTGATGACTTTTACACCAAGTCAGACGAATGCTGCAAACCACCTGATTCATCTGATTTATCTGATTTATCTGATCTGTTGTCGTGCTGTAACTCCGACTCCGACTCCGACTCCGACTCAGTCAGTCCGCTCATCCGTCACCAGCCTCTGCGCCTACCCGCTCACAACCATTCATCGCCAACCCCCTGCTCCTGTGATGGCAAGTACCCACCTTACATTCTCCCACACCCACCAAGCTAACCGCTTAGAATCCTGCGTGGATAAGCTGGCCATGACTCTATGCAAATCAAGTCCTCTCCACCAAACCGACACGTCGCCATGTCCCGACCACAAAACGCTGGCGAACCACTACTCAGACTTTATCCTCAACCGCAAACAACTGCTCTGGAACTGTCTCTGCGCTGTGATCCGCCAGTTCGATCAATCGGTGCCTTGCTGCGCAAACAAGCCTTCCACTGCTCTGCAATTCTTCCGTCCCTCTCACCGACATGACCATGACCATCACCACCATCATGAACATGGCCACCACCATGACCATGACCATGACCATGACCATGACCATGACCATGACCATGACCATGACCACCACGACGACGAAGAGGTTCCAATCACAACCACCGACGTGGAAGCCCTGGTGCCACTAGAGAAACTAGTCCTCTCCGTTCGCGGCATGACATGCTCGTCCTGCGAAGCAAAAGCTTCCCGAACTCTGGCAGCAATCCCCGGCGTAAGCTCGGTTCACGTCACCTTCCTGTTCTGTCGTGCCCAGCTCGAATTCGCACCTTGCATCACCAATGCCAAAGCCATCGCACGTCAGCTCGAAGCCAAAACCGGCTTCAAAGCTACCGTGGTCCACGACGCCGGTGCCGACGCTTACTTCTTTCTCACCAATAAATTACCGGTTGTTGGCGAACCGGTTGTCAACGATGTCAACCTGACACAAATTCGTGCCGACCTCGTTCGCGTGACGTATGACCCCACGGTGTCGACTGCCCGCAACGTCATGTCCACTCTCGGACTTGATCTCACCGACATCCTCCCGGTTGGAGCCGACACTGTTGGCGACCAAACCGGTCATGACTGGCACGTTCTCGGTCTCACGTTCGACGCCGACTCCAAACACCAACTGATGATCGTCGTCGCGGCCATCGTACTCACGATCCCGGTCTTGGTCATGTCCTGGGGCCCATTCGATTCCAATTCATCACTGCCGCTGTCAACAGCATGTTTGGTCCTCGCCACCCTGGTCCAGGCCGTCTGCGGCCGCAAGCTGTATCGCTCGGTCTGGCTCACGATCCGGAACCGGTTCGCACCAGACTCTGACTGCCTGGTGGCGCTGTCGACGTCGCTGGCGTACGTTTATTCCGTGGTTCTGTACGGTCTTCACCAACGACACATCATGACGGACGAGTCGGCAGTGTTCGAATCCGCCACGTTGCTGCTCACGCTCGTGCTCTTCGGCAAGCTCGTGTCGACCCTGGTGCGCGCCATCGCTGCCGACCAAGTCCGGTTCGACGTCTACCAGCCTAACCAGGCGACAGTCATGATCGACAACCGGCCGCAGTCCATCCCGGTGTCGCTGTTGCAGTACGGCGACATCGTGGAGCTGCAAGCCGGCCAACAGGCGGCAACCGACGGCACCGTGACCCAGGGTGCCGGCGAGTTCGACGTCTCGCACATCACCGGCGAAGCAGTGCCGGTGCTGCGACGACGGGGTGGCGAGGTCCTGGCCGGCGCCACGCTGGTGCAGGCGTCGTCGGCCGCCGGCCCGGTCAGATTCCGGGTCACCAGACTGGTCCCCGAGAACTCAGTGTCGAACGTCAAGCGCCTGGTGGACTCGGTGGCAGGATTCCGCACCCCCATCAGCGACGTTGTCGACCAAGTGGCAAAGTACCTGACACCGGTCATGGTGGTAGTGGCAGCGGCTGTGTTTGCAATCTGGCTTGCGGTCGACATCAAGCTGCCCAGCCGTCAGTGGCCGGCCGGCAAGGCTGCTGCCGACGCCGCCACGTACGCCATCGCCACGCTGGCGGTGGCATGCCCCTGCGCGCTGGTGCTGGTGGTCCCGGTCGTGCTGGCGGTCGGAGTCGGCACCGGCAAGCGATCGTACCGGGTGCTTTTGAAATCAGCCGGGCCGACCGTGGCCGTCCGCAAACTGCGTCACGTAGTGTTTGACAAGACCGGCACGCTCACCACCGACCAGCCGACAATCACCGTGGCATGGATGGCGGCAACCGATGTTGGTGATGATGGCAATGCCACCAGCGTAGAGAGCCTTGTCAAGTTCCTGGTGCGCGACAACAAGCATCCCGTGTCGAAAGCTGTGGCAGCGCACCTGGTGGATGTCGGCGAAGTCGACCACATCGACGGCACCATCGACCAAGTCGTCGGTTCCGGCATGCGTCTCAAGCTGGCCCACAGCGATCAGGTGGTATTGGCGGGCAAGCCTGGCTTCGCCAAACTCGCGGACCATCCGCTGGTCAAGCACAGCGCCGATCCGAGTCTGACGTTCTTCACGGTCTCGCTGTTGAGCTCGTCATCGTCATCGGCGGCGGTGCCGTTGGCAGTGTTTGGCATGCGACCCACCCTCCGTGCCGAGTGCTCATCGGTTCTGGCGGAACTGGCCGATCGCTGGCACGCCGAGGTGCACGTGGTGTCTGGCGATTCGCAGCCGGCAGTTGAGGCGGTCTGCAACGAGCTGGGTATCACGTCGTTCCAGGCTGACACGTCGCCGGAGGGCAAAGCTGACTACATCCGAGCCCTGCAGCACGACGACGGCCGTCATGCGGTCGTGTTCTGCGGTGACGGAGCAAACGATGCCGCCGCTTTGGCCCAGGCTGACATTGGCATCTCCATGACCACAGAAGGTATCACGCTGGCGGCTGCCGATGCCTGCATATTATCGTCGTCGTCGTCGTCGCCTGCCCATGATGACTCCGGCGCCGGTGACCTCCAAGGTGTGCCACACGTTCTCAAGCTGTGCGTTGCCGTCGACCGCCGGGTGCGGCTCGGGGTGGCATGGGCGCTGGGCTACAACACGTTTGCCGTGCTGGTCGTCGCCGGAGCCCTCGTGAAGGTCAGAGTCGGTCCGACGTGGGCCGGCGTCAGCGAGGTCATCAGCATTCTGCCGGTGCTGGCGATTGCCTTGTCGATTCGGTTCATGTTGTGAGTTGTTGTCGGCCTGGCTGCTGTTCAATCACCGCCACCACCACGGTTAGCCACCGTCGCCGCGCCGACCAAGAGCTATTTGTTTTGTCTTGTCTTATTTGCTTATTTGCTTATTTGCTTATGTGTCTTATTTGCTTATGTGTCTTATTTGCTTATGTGTCTATGTGTCTATGTTATTCTGATTTCTTAACGTGTAAACTGGTCGGTGCTACACTGCTACGCTGCTGCCGCCGACAGCGCGATAATGTAGATGTGCACGCAATGGTATTACAACCACCATCGATAACCATGACTACCACGTCCTCATTAAATTCCTATCCTCGAATGTAAGGTCCATAGGAACCCAGAGTCAGAGAGTTATCAGCGACGGCTTTTTTTTTTTTTTTTTGTATCTTCATTTACTCGTCGTCGTAATACTCGGTAGGGAATGTTCGCGGGGGACTGCACTGCAGTTCAGATCAGCACACACCGTCGGCAACTTTGGAGTTCTAGCCGATGGTTCATGGCACTCAACAGAGCACTTCAATCCCGCAAGTGCATATGTGATAGACGAGGGGTGCTAGAAGTTAGTCCCAGCCGGATAATTTGATGAACTAGGAATGCGCCTGTTGTTCCCGTCTCTCCGCCCCCACTGATGATTTTATTCAGGGCTTGAACAAAACAAACACCAGAGTATCTGAAGCTAAACTAGTCTCGGGGTGCTACTTCAATGGTGATCACCTCTTCCTCCTCCTCCTCCTCCTGCTGCTGCTGCTGCTTTTCGCCCAACTGAACGTGGCTGACATAATTACTGCCGGTAATGTTTAGTAAGCAAAGTTGACGTAAGGGGAGGGAGCACTCGAGGGTTTCGTGTTTTTTTTTGGGCTGGAAACGGGATCCTGCAACTGCATCCAGCGTCGTCTCACAACAAGCAATAGAGGACACGGAGCAATAAACCAAAAAACCCCTGTGGAAATCAAAAAAAAAAAAAATGATCTAATGTATAAAGGACAGAATGGCGGTCAAAATTCGCCATTGATGGAAGCCGTCAACGCCGTGCGGTCAAGACGGTTGACGGTGGAGAGCGCGTTGCACCGGTACTCTACCGTGACGTGGGATGCACTGCAGTCCAGCCTGGCTGCGACTGCGAATCCCACGAAAAATTTTACTGACCGAGTGACCAGGGCCGTCGACGATGTTAACCAAGCTGTGTGCAGTGTGAACGACGCCGCGACCAAGTATAACGTCCCGGTTTTGTCGATCACGAACGCGCTTGCTGGCGGCCGGTCCCGGCTTGACAGACAGCCGGCTATGGCGCCTAGCTCGAAAATCCAGGCACATCTGTACGGCAGAAGATTTAAACGGGCGCTTCAAGCCTATCAATACCAGGCCATGTCTGCCGCCGATGCGGCGGCAAAGCACGACGTATCGGAAGAGGCATTGCGGGTGTGGATTCAGCGCAGACGCATCGAACCATCAGGCAGAGTGCTCACTCCGAGAGAGATTGAAGTTGAAGAGGCAAAGCTACAGCGTCAGAGAAATTCCGCCAAGCGTCTCCGGAAATCTGAGCCGTTGTTGCCGAGTGCTAACGTACCGACCCAAACGACGCCGGCGCCGCCACCGCCAGTGTTGAATAGTGAAGTTCTGGATTTGGTGCGAGATGCTGTTGAAGGCCGGCAGCGCAGAAATGCTGACCGTATAAACGAACAAGAGTTGTGGCGTTATGTCAAGATGGCGGCAGTTGCCGTACAAAAACCTGGTGCTGGCGACGCGTCGCTGGCAACATATGCTGGGGTCAATCTTTGCTATAATCATTGCAAAAAAACGCTTAAGCGTGAAGGCGTATCAATTTCATTTTCTCCGACGAACGGAGAGCCTGTTTCGAAGCGGCAAGCGGTTTCGTTGCCAAATACGCCGGCTTCAAAGATCCGAGTGGTGCCCAAGCCAGTCAATGGGTCCAAAACCGTGTTTACCGATCGGACGACTTACATTCTTGCCGATCTGCCCAGCCCGGTGTCACCGCTGGCCAAGAAGTCACATCGAAATTTCCCGTCAGGAAGTCATAAATATGGAGGTAAGTCGATTTTCTGGTACCGCAAGCGTCATTTGGTTTGGGTTCGCCTAACTGGTGTAGCAGCGACTTCCAGCTATACGTTAAGCCCGACCGAAGAGTTGGAGCTTGCGCGGTCGGTGATCGCGATCGATCTTCGCGATGACTGGGATCCGAAGACTGGGCCCCGCACGCTCGACCCGATACCAAGACGAATGATATACCAGGTTGCCTTAGAATCATTTTTTAGTCGGGAGCGACCGTATGTTCCTGACCAAGATTGGATTGATGGGTTTATCAAGCGACATGTAACTATTAAACAATACGAGCAAGCCAAGAAGCAAGCCAAGACGCTAGCCGTCGGCGATAGTCGGACTGAGGGAGCTCAGGCGTATTTCCAGTCTAAACTGGAGACCACATTTCAGGAAATGCGGGCACTTCTAGTCTTGGAGACGGGTGAGAATGAACACACTCAAGAGTCTTCAAACGCTGAAGCTGAACACAATCAAACAGAGACCTCAGATGCTGAAGTTGAGCACATTCAACCAGAGTCTTCAAACGCTGAAGCTGAACACATTCAACCAGAGTCTTCAAGCGCTGAGGCTGAACACACTCAAGAGTCTTCAAACGCTGAAGCTGAACACAATCAAACAGAGACCTCAGATGCTGAAGTTGAGCACATTCAACCAGAGTCTTCAAACGCTGAAGCTGAACACATTCAACCAGAGTCTTCAAGCGCTGAGGCTGAACACACTCAAGAGTCTTCAAACGCTGAAGCTGAACACAATCAAACAGAGACCTCAGATGCTGAAGTTGAACACATTCAACCAGAGTCTTCAATCGCTGAAGCTGAACACACTCGACCAGAGTCTTCGAATGCTGAAGCTGAACACAATCAAACAGAGACCTCAGATGCTGAACATAGTCAAGCAGAAGCTTCGGATGCTGAATCTGAACAGAGTCAAGTAGAAGTCTCGGATGCTGCTTCTGAAGCTGAACACAGTCAAGCAGAAAGGAGAGAAGCTGAAGCTAGAACGGTCAGAGTAAAGGAAGTTTTGGCGGCCCGTCGAGCCGGGACTGTAGCGGCCCGAAGAGAGAACCAGGCCCGAAAAAAGAAGCCGACACAGCTACTGACGGCAGCTCAAGAAGCTCATTTGGCGAGCGCTTTGATTGAACACGACAAGAAACTGTGGACCTCTTATGGTGAGCCGAGATCAGGCGAGCCATTGTCGAGAGATATGATTAGGAAGGCGTATAATGAGCTCGTACGAATTTCTGGTACAACGGCGACGGCGGATTCTCAAATGATTGACGAATTTCTGGACCGGTCAGATCTTATCCGTGACTATGAACGAGACAAGAGGGCCATATACGACACTCTGGGCACAGGCAGTAGTCAAGATAGTCCCCCACCTATCGCTACCAGGACTCGTTCATCTGCCAGGACTAGAACCAGTCGTAGAGGCATGTCTCACAGGAATTTCCAGGCTGAGGTTATCATTCTTGACGATTCTGATGACGAGATGATGGTGGAAGATGAAGTTGCAGTGTCGAAGACGAACGTGCGTAATGATATGTCGTTGATATCTTCGGACGAATCGTCTGCGAGCGAGACTTCAGAATCTGGGTTTGATGAGGCAGAATCAGTCGCTGATCAGGTCGAGGTCGAGGTCGGTGACGCCGAACCGGTTGCCGATCAGGATGAAGGCGATGATGAAGAATCGGTCGCGGGTCAGGTTGAAGGCGATGGAGCCGAATCAGTCAAGGATCAGATTGAAGTCGATGGCTTTCAATCAGCCGCGGATCAGATAGAAGTTGATGATGCCGAATCGGTCGCGGATCAGATAGAAGTCGATGATGCCGAACCAGTTGCGGCGGATCAAGATTTAGCCGTGTCTGAAGTTGAGATGGAAGACAATGGCGAATCGTCGCCGGGTGCTGATGGTACATCCGCTGCTGTCGATTCAGAAGTCAATAGTACAGCCGAGTCTGGATCCGGTGCAGGGATAGCAGTGGAGATTGACGACGACGATGATGTTGTTGAATTGAACGCCGCTGCCAACCCGGTTGAGATTGACTCGGATGAGGATTCGGACGACGTTAGTGTCGAGTTTGTGATCGACGGCCGATCGTCGAGACTGCCGACGGCGGTATCTGACTCTGGCACGGCATTGAACCCGGGACTTGCCGAGCTGGTGTTATCGTCAGACTCGGACGAATCGTTGTCGAAACTGAGCAGCAGCCGTCGGGGCCGGGGCCGCCGTACGTCGACAATACGGACTGCGACGCCGGACGATGACTTTGAACCGATCTTCCACGACAACACCAGCGATGACGACGGGTTGCTAGAAGAGCAAGACCAGGCTCGGGGGATGGACCTGCGGACGCTGATGAACGATGCCGAGCTGCAGCTGGAGTCGGAGCCAGAGTCAGAGGTGGAGCCGGAGCCGGAGCCGGAGCCCCGGATTACCAGGTCGAAAGCGCCTGTGCTGTCTGATTCTGTGCCGGAGCTGGAATCAGAGTCCGACTCTGAAATGCCGGTGCGCGTGCTTTCGTCTGACTCTTTCTCCGACTCTGATGCCGAGTCTGAGTCTGAGTCTGATTCGGCAGCGGTGGGGTCAGATTGGGAACCGAACATTAAGGCGGAAAAAGTCGACCATGTATTTGTGGACACCGATGACGAGGAATACGACGAGGCTGAAGGCGAAGAAGGATACGGCGACGATGACGACGACGACGACGACGACGATGTGCGCTATGAGGGGGAGGAGGAAGACGACGATGACACGTCGTCGTCGTCGTCGTTCGGGCCGGCGAGAAGATCAACCAGACGGAGTGGGCGGCGGTGATGATGACGATACTGTATAACCAGGAGATTAGGTATTGAGTTTTTGTATTATTGAGCATTTGTATCATTGAGTATGTTCATTGGGTATGTATAATTTATGATTGATTTAAGTATTGATTAAGCACGGGTGGTATGCCGATGAAGCCAGGCAAACAACCAAGATAAACTAGCAACGGCCGAAACCACCCAAGCCGCTGTGTGTGCGGCAAGGCACTGAACGGATACAAACCCCTCTTTGTTTTTTTTTTTTTTTTGCTTTTGCTTACGTCGGCTCCGGGTAGTGCCGAGACTTAGCAGGGGGGGGTTTGTCTTGTCTTGTCTTGTCTTGTCTGGCGAGATCGACGAGATTGGCAGCACTGATCATCTCAACTATCTGATCCGGCGAATCATTTGTGCCACCGGCTCCGTGTTTCGTATCAGAAGCATCTAGGTCTCGCTGCGGTTAAATGCTTTGCATCGACTTTTCATGTCACCCACAGGTGGTTTGCCTTGCCTCGCCGGAGCCGGAGCCGCCGCAGGCCGAGATTCGCGTCGGCGTTCGGGCAAAGTCCGATTGCCGAGGCGAGGCGGCGAGTCCGGCGGCCATATATGTCAATGATGGGAGTAAACAGGGATAAAAATTAAGAGAAATATGTACATGATAATCCACACAACACAAAACACATACACCACGCAAATAAAAAATAAAAAAAAAAAAGAAGAAAGAAAAACACCGAATCCGTTTATAATCCAATTTAAACCAAGCTTTCCCGAGCAAATACTATTAATCGTCAGTGAACTTTACGCCCCCATCTCGATGGCAGGAAGCTGGGACTGGGACGACCAGAACTTTGCAATGTCAAGGATCTTGTCGTCCAGAAGCCACCGCCATTTGGATGCGAAGCCGTCGGTGACTTGCCATGCCATCGGTTGAGACGCGTCGGACCCCCAGATGCGGAAGCCGTCGTTGAGCAGGTCGGTGCAG
The DNA here is from genome assembly GCA_030580395.1 of Myxozyma nipponensis. Classification (NCBI taxonomy): domain Eukaryota; kingdom Fungi; phylum Ascomycota; class Lipomycetes; order Lipomycetales; family Lipomycetaceae; genus Myxozyma; species Myxozyma nipponensis. Next base: position 12,010 of record JAKTSU010000130.1, read on the forward strand.
AACTCGACCTCGTCGTAGGAGCCCAAGTGCAGCCCGATCAGCAGCTTGTCTCTGAACTCCCGGAACGGGATCGCGTCCACGTACTGGATGTGCGGGATCTCGCCTTGCAGCATCGTCGGCAGCAGCGCCTTGGGCACGCCGCCGAAGTCTTCCGGGCTCGACAGCTGGAACGTCTGGTACGACGGCGCCGACCGTGAGATCGGCAGCCGCGACACGTTCTGGCACATGGCGGCGCCGATCGTGATGTAGGGAAGCATGATCGCCGGCGGGAATGCCGCCATCGCGCCTGCTGCTGCCTGTTGTTCGCAGTTCAGTTTGGTGGTGACGGCGTCGACAAACTTGGCCAGCACGTTGGCACTGACGGGGGACTTGACTTTCATTGTCGGCGGCGCCGACGCCATTTTATCAATTTCGTCATATTCTGCTTGCCCAGAGTACGAGAATGGAGCTTTAAACACGCTCGGTAGGCTGTCGTCGTCGTCGTCGTCGTCCAGGGCATTATCAAGCTCCTCGTCGTCGTCGTCGTCGTCGTCGTCATCATCGTCGGACGGAGATAGCGATAACGAGTCGGCGAAGAACCCGGATTCGGATGCTGATGACAGCGACGACGGGGACAGTTCTGAATCAGCAAAGCCTGAGAAGTCGAGATTGAACGGAGTCATGATATCGTCGAACCCATCCATCGTGGCGGTGGTGGAGGAGGAGTTGCTGGTCGTGGCGATGGTGCCGGCGGCAGTGGCAGCGGCGAGATCTTGTTCGAGCTGCTTTAGCTGCCTGTCGATAGCACCTAGCCCAGGTATGGAACTAGTGGTTGAAGCACTTGAGGTTGAGGTTCGAGTGGTTCGGGTACTTGACCCGCGACGGTCGTTGACGGTGGTGGCAGCCTTTTTGATGGATGGCGACGTCGTCGATGACGATGTCGACGGAGACCGCTTCTGCTGCTCGGCTAGTCTCCTGCGTCGTTGCCGCTGGGCAATTCTGTTTTGAATCTTCCGTCGCAGTTTCTGATCTTGCACGTTCAACCTGGTCCATGTTAGCATCCAGGCAGGCAACCGGCAACCGGCAACCGGCAACCGGGGGGGGTATCATCCATGGCCATCTACCAGCAGCAGCGACTCACCATTCTTTGCGCTCGTCCTCGGAGTCGTCAGGCGGCGACAGCAGAGACGACGTAGATTTCCTCAACGGAGCCATGACTGTGATAGCATATGCTCAACTAGCAAACTAAACCTTTGGAGCCCATCGATCCGGTCCGGTCCGGAGTGACCTTGGGTGGGGGGGGGCCAGAGGGCGGTCCTGGCTCCATTATATAATCCCCGGCATAAGCGTGCCAAACTCCGTTACCCGCGTGCTCGGGCCCGAGATGTCGCCCCAGAGACCCGGTGTCGTTTTGCTCGGCCACCGGACTTTTGGCAAACTCCGGTCCGTCCTGCGGTCGCTGACTAACGGGACCGGCGGCGGCGGCGGCGGCAGAAAGGCAAATGCGAAGACGCATCTACGGACGAAATGCGACGATGACGACGGCCGACGCAGGGGTTGAGAGCCCCCGGGACACTGCATGAGTTACCACCAATATTCCGACGACAAGCTGGCGGCGACGCGCGTCGTCAACGATATCTGAACTAGTCATGTCTGCCGTCGTTCGCTCTTTTCCTTGGCTCTTCCCGCTTGCTCGTTTGCTGTTTGATATTGCTGGCGGCCCGCGGTCGCTCTCTCGCTTGCACGACCAAGTCGCCGTCGCCGTCGCCGCCGCCGCCGCCAGCCGGGGGGGGGCATTACGTAGACCAACGCAGTCGACGGCGATGGAACAACAGCGACAAGTTACTCGAGTTGTACGTAACAACGAGCCGGCGTCGGCATGGCTCGTGCTCGCCCGCAAGCGTTGACGTTTTGCGGTGAAATCTCTTTTCGTGTGACGTTGTTTGCCACAGCCGTGCATGCGGTCGTCGGTCAGCATTCACGCAAGTCGCAACATGTCGCTTGGCGGGCGGTGCCCAAAGTGCTAATCAACCAAAAGGCGATCCCGTTCATGTATGCATGCATGCGATGCGGGTAAACGAATGACATACGCTGCCAGCTTCAGCCGCGGCTCGGTTAAGCACTGGTGGTGGCTTAAAAAACCTCGTATCCGGGATTACGGCGGGACGAACTCACATTGGTCAATGCGATGATGACGCCAGCCCTGCCAGCAGAGACAATGTGCTCGCATCTTACTCATCGCAAGAGTGTTGGGAAAAACACCCCCCCGGTTGCCTCCTCCGCCTCCTCCGCCTCCTCCGCCTCGCCCAACTTTAGGACACGTTGCAAAAAAATAGGCTCGCCCCCGGTCCGGCTAAAGCTACGGGGGGGGGACACGTCCTGTCCCGGGTGATTGCAGCGGACAATATGGCAGACGGTGTATTTGGTTCAGTATTCTATTTTAAAAACAGCAATGAGTGAATGCAAGCAGCACCGGCTCGTATTCGCCGTGTGCAAACTACGCGGCGCTGCTCTCAGAACAATGTACGTCATTGTTCGCAACCGCTCGTATCGGGTCTTCACTTAACCGACGGACGACTACGGCGACTACACGCAGATTGGACTGGAACCAGTCGCCCATGTTAAATGATGATCTCGTAGCTTACTACTGGACACGTATAATCACAGTCTCCCTCACTTTTGCTTTCTAAACTTGTGCACCCGGAACAGGTAAAACCCGGCGAAGATGAACGCCGTGTTGAACACCACGTAAGCGCACTGGAATCCAACATTCCGCCACTTGTACGCCGGCCACGCAATCAGCAGACTGTCCAGGTACTGGTCGGCAACCGTCCACTTGCAGTACTGGCAGTCGCTGGTCGCGTTCGGGTTGTTGATGTATCCTTTGCCAGCAGCCGCGAACCGGCCCGCGTAGGCGTCGCAGGTCATGCCGTCCGGCGGACTGAAGATCGAGAACTCGTGGTCGCCACACCGCACCGGGTTGCCGTGCAGCACCACGCCTAGCATCGACTGCAGAAAGTACACGACCGGCGACAGCCGGTACATGAACTTCCAGAAATGCGGGATCAGCGTCGGCGGCTGGAAGATTCCCGAGAACGTCATGTTGATCGTCAGCAGCAGCGACGTCATGAGGTTGGCAGTCGCCGCCGAGGCCACAAACGTCGTCACGCCGACGGCAAACGTCGTCAGCCAGCACATGTACAGCACACCGTACACCAGGTAGAAGTAGCCCGCCGTGGCCGGCCCCGATCGGAACCCAGCGGTCCAGTACTCGCACGCGAAAACCAGAAACATCGCCGCCAGGTTGTACATCAGCTCGCAGACAACGATCCCCACCATCATCACCGACCAATGGTACGTGTTCGACGGCGCCTCCCTGACTTCAAACATCTCGCGCATGTCGATGATCCGCGGCTGCATTTGGTTCATCAGCGGCGACGCCAACATGATCGGCAGCAGCACTGAAAACAGCAGGTTCGACACTCCCGCCACCGTGAAGCTGCTGTCCCAGAACGAGAACCCGACAAACAGGCCGCCGACAATGCACAGCAGCATCTTGGCCGTAACGTAGCCCGGCGCCCGCCAGTACCGCTTCAGGTCCCGCACCACCACGAACCGGGCCTGGGTCCACAGCGGCACCGCAAACCGGGCCGTCGATTCATCGTCCTGGCAAGGCTGCTGGCGAGCAGTACCAGGTAGCTCGGCGTGCATCCGGTCAATCTCGGCCGTCACGGCAGTGAAATTAGCCGACTCGGTCCATACCTGGTACCAGTCACGGTCGACAGCAGCAGTGGCACCAGCACCAACGCAGTTCAGCATGTACTCGGCCGGATTCTCGTCCGGTTGACACTTGGCGGCGCCCTGGGTCTCGAAGTACTCAAGCACTTTGCACGAGTGCCGGCCGATGTCGCCAAAGTACACCGTCTTGCCACCCTTCTTGAGCAGCAGCAGCTTATCGAACTGCTCAAACAACGTCGCCGACGGCTGGTGGATCGTGCACAGGATCGCCTGGCCAGCGTCGGCCAGCCTCCGCAGCAGCTGCACCACTGCCCACGCCGACTGCGAGTCCAGTCCCGAAGTAGGCTCGTCCAGGAACAGCAGCAGCGACGGTTTGGCGGCCAGCTCGACACCGATCGTCAGTTTCTTGCGCTGCTCCACGTTCAATCCCTGACCGGGCGTACCGACAATGGCTTCCGAGTACGCTTGCATGCCCAGCATCTCAATCACCGTCTCCACGTACGCGTACTTCTCCGCCAGCGGCACTCCGGCTGGCTGGCGCAGTGCCGCCGCGAACCGCAGCGCTTCCCGCACCGTGGACTCGGCCACGTGCAGATCCTGCTGCTGGACGTACCCGGTCCGTCGCGGGAATCCCGCCGTCACCGGCATGCCGTCGACCAGAATATCGCCGGTGACCACGCCAACGTCGATCCGCTGGGCAAGCGTGTTCAGCAGCGTGGTCTTGCCGGCACCGGACTCGCCCATCAACGCTGTCAACGTGCCAGGCTTGGTGTAGCCCTGGATATCGCACAGCAACTGCAGCTCCTCCTCCTCCTTCTTCTTCTTCTCCTTCTTCTTGCCGACGGTGATGGTGTAGTTCACATGCTGCCACGACACCACCTCGGACATTTGCAGCCCGGAGACGGCCTTCGTGGGGACTTTTCCAATCAGAGTCTTGTCCAGCTCCGAATCGTCCGGCGTGTCCTCGTCGTCGACATCGTCGCCAAGGGTGACCTCGGGAACGTCCTCGTCGTCAATCTTCTCCGGCACATGCCCGCGCAGGAACACCAACACATCACCAGTGGTGCTGCGCAGACGAGTGACTTCAGCTCCGATCGCATAGAGCGTAGTCAGAAACAGGCCGAGGCCGATAACGATGCCAAAGTTGCGCCACGCATGGGACCACGAGAAATCATACGCAGCCTTGAGATAGTCGTCGCCAAGGATGAAGTCCTTGCCGGGCCGGGACCCTGCGTACGCGCACACTTTGTACTCCAGTCCAACCTTGTCATAGTCGCCGCCCTGGGGAACCAGGATCGACGAGCAGTCCATCTTGCGGCCGTGGAACTCGTTCGCCATGATCGACTCCAGGCCGTATCCGAGCGGGTTCAGCCACGTCAGCCATTTGAACCATGGATGCATCAGCGGCCGGGGAATCAGCTAATTCATTAGTATCGAAAAAAACAAAAAAAAAAACAAATATATAAATAAAACAAAGTTCTTTTAGACTTACATAGCCGGCATAGATGAAAACCACAACCAAGGCAAACCCGGCAAACGCGTTGGCCAACTCGAGCGTGGTCGACCAGGCAGCAATCGATTGGAACAACCCGGTCATGACGAACGTCATGACCTGGACCACCAGATACTGGAAAAAAAACTGGCCGGCGGTTCGTCTCAAGTCGGTGAGGAAGTAGATCACCAGCAGGTATCCGGTCAGACTGACGATTTTCTTCGGATACGACGTGATCGCGAACGACATCGCTTCCGCGGCAGGGTGGTAGAACCCGAACCGGCGCTGTTTTTCGATCACCGCCCGCTGCGGGAACTGCAGCGACATTTCCGCCATCGAATTCATGGTGTAGACGATCAGCATGAAAAACAGCACACCGCCTCGCGAGAACGCACCCCTGAACGTAGCAGGAATGTTGTAATACTGCGAGCCGACGATCAGCGCCTGGACAACGCTGGCGACCATGCCGACCACGGCAAACGCCAGGGTGCCGCGCTGGCGCCGGACGCCACGTCCCAGCAGCACTCTGACCTGCTGCCCGAACGACAGCACGTAGGGCGAGTTCTTGCGCTTGAGGTTGTGCTGCGGACGCTCCTGCTCTGTCGACAGGAACATGGCCTGCAGCGTCGCGTTGGCATCGACCTCGGCCGAGTACCTTTCGATTCGGTCCACCATCCGGGCATATTCGTCGGAGGCGCGCCAGTACGAGGCAAACTGTTCGGCATTAGCCGGCACCTTGCCGACCATTCCCGGCTTGACATACCGGCCGCGCGGGTCGGTAACCGACGTCAGAAACTCGACCGTGGTCTGGCGCGGGGGGGACTGGTAGCCCATGTTCTCGAAGTAGCGCCGGGCATCACCCACAGGACCAAAGTAGACCTGCAGGCCGTTGTACAGTACCGTGACGTTGTCGAACAGGTTGTAGATGTGCTCACCGGCCTGGTAGATCGCCACAACGGCGGTGTTCTGCAGCAGATTGGTCGTGGTCCGGATCGTCTGGGCGTACTCGAGCGCAGTGGACGCGTCCAAGCCTCGAGTAGCGTTGTCCCAGCACACCAGCGATGCCCGGCTGGCCAGAACCTCAGCCAGCGACACCCGTTTGCGCTCACCACCGGACACTCCGCGGACAAAGTCGCTGCCGACTTTGGTGTTCAACACGTGGGAGAGACCAAACACGGTCGCCAGCACGTCGCGACTGTTTTTCACATACTCCTTCCGGGTCAGACCGGCGGCGATGACTTTAGGCGCTTTGACTTCGGCTGCAAACGACAGCGTGGTGTCGACATTCAGCTCGGGGAAGTGGACATCAGCTAGAATATTAAGACCAAGTGCTAATATTGATTTTGAGATCAGAAGATACTTACTCTCTCCAGAGTAGAGAACGTCTCCTCTGTATCTAGCCTTGATGGTCTGTTGATCAAGACCGTCATATGACAGCACACCATCGACAGCTTTGAACGATTCGGTTTCGCCGGCGATGGTGCGAAGCAGCGTAGAGCAGCCGGCGCCGGGGCGACCGAGCACCAGCAGCATCTCGCCCTTCTTGACCAATCCGCTGAAGTTCTCGATCAGGTGCCGAGTCTTGATGACTTTACGCTGCGTGAATTTCTGGTGGATACGGAACGGAGCCATGAGCAGCTCGCCAACGGTGGGCAACGCCGCGGTCGACATATCGATCCCGGTCACGGTCACGTCCCGCAGCATCACGCCGACCGACCGGTCTTTGATGCCGGCCCTTTCGTGGTCGAGGTTGCGTTGCCGCAGCACCGCATCCAGCTGGAACTCGCTGCCGTCCTTGTCCATCAGCGCATACTGAGCTGCGGATGTGTTGGACAGCACCTTGGTCAGATCTTGCAGCGGCTTCAGCCCGTTCTCTGCCAGCTCATGCAGGGCGTGCTGGGCAACCTCATCCTGCACCGCCTCGGTGTTCTTCTCGATATCAACAATTGGTTCAGGCATCTGAGCGTTGTCGTCAAGTATCTGATCAGACTACAGTTTATCCCTTCTCTTTCGCGATGGCGACGAGAGGGAGATCCGTAGCTTCATATACAACCCGTACGAAGACTAATATCGTTGTCGACGACCAAACGCACCATCGCTCACAACATCAAGCGCGGCTCGCCTTTGCTTAGCTCTTAATATATCAGGCAGCTGAGCAATGTGGGTATAGTAGCCGCTGACGGACAGTTGAGTCGTCCATATCCGCTTGTCCAACCTTACCAATACCCCAATGCAAGATGCTTCTCGCATTGTTCGCTTAGGCAGGGCTGGCGCGTGGGGGGACCGGCTTATTGCCGGACGGAGCCTTCTCGCTTGAGTTTCCCGGTCGTCATTGTAAGTCCATCATCACATACTTCCAGCGCGTCGTCGTCCTACGGATCGTGGACTAGCGCGCATGTAGCAATCGTGTGTTGCCCTTCTCGTCACACAGGGGGCGGTAGCGTAAGCGAATCTTGCGAAGCCAGCCAAATCCGCGCGCGCCGCCAACTGTTCCGACGCTTGCGATGAATAGCCAGATTGGTCTCGCATTGACGGCGCATGTGATTTATTAGGTTGGTTAGTTGGTTGGCGTCATTAGAATTAGTAGGTTCTTCGAGAATGGAGGTGGATGAGATGTTTGTGGCTTGCGCTGCGCTGTTTGCTGTTGTTCCATTGAGCCATGTGGTCGTCAAAGCCTTGCGAGATGCATTCTTGGCGATTAGATAGCGGATTTCTCGAGTGATTTGACGCTGGTTGCTCGTGGCTAGTAATATTATTGTTGATACTATTGCACAGCAGTTCTATAGAACCCGTTGACTCCAATCTATTGCCGACATCAGGGCACTACTTGACTACAAAACGTGTAGCGACGGTGACATACGCGATCCCCCACGGATGAAATAGAGAGATTACGCTTGGTAATGGCCGCGGTTGAATCTGGCAAGCGTTGAAACAGGTGGAAAGATTTTTAGTTTCGCCACCTCTAGAACTTGTCGGAATGTAAGGTCTCGACAATGGAGTCATTCACCCGGTTGAATGCTTCAAGGATGAATGAACCAGACTTGCATAGTATTTAAGGGTATAGTCGAACACGAGGTCAAAAATGAACGGTATGGTTCTTGAACGAACCAAGTAGCAAGACATTTCATAGGGTAGAATCGTTCTGTGGTCCAGGTTGAGCATCACATCGCATGATAGTATAATACTTTTGAAATTGGCTTTATACAGTACAAACAAAGGTCGGATTAAAACATGGATGGCGGATCATCTCAACTATCTCGTTCTCAAACTTGTCAACCTAGATTTTGCAAAATCACCTCTGAATTTGTGTTGTTCTCGTCTGAAACCCGTCCGTCCGTCCGTCACGGCTTATTCCGACTCCTTAGCCTCCTTGAGGGCTCTGGCAGTTCCGTGAAGAGCGTGTCCTAAAAGTAAATCATGTCAGTCATCATCCGGGAGGGGGGAGGCTTCGTAACTGTCTACAGGCCGGTCACGTACTGTGGTTTCTTCTGAACTTGGGGTCGACACCCTTGAGCGAAGGGTATCTCGAAGTCTTGGGCTTCTTGATACCGTTGCGGTGGGCCTTCTTGACCTGGTTGTGATTTGTGTGGTTCTTAGACTTGGACATTGTGTGTGATGCTCGTGTGGATGTGTATCTGGAACCAAGCTCGAATCCGTCGTCGGTCTATGTTCAACCTCGTTCACTCGATTTCAGCCCACACCCACACCACACACTTACCGCGCTCGTCCTGCCTTTCTTGCCCTGGCGATCGATCAGCACTTGGGTCCGTGACTCGCTATTGTGCTTGCCCTAAGTGTTTGTTTTGGCGGATTTAAATGTTGAGCCCTGATGGCTAGCTCCCACTTCGCGCGGCTTAACCCAGGAAGTTCTGGGGTAACAGACCGGGCCTGCACCGACAGCAGTTTAGAACCGATTTCGGAACCAATCGACGTTCGTAGAAGTATGACTTTTGAAATATGCATACTAGACCACCGGAGAGTTTTGAGAACTTAAATCAGTGGCTTGGTCTGGCGTCTGGCGTATCTTCTTTGGTTAGGTTTGACGGTTCATCATGGTGGGGACCACCACTAGAGCCTGAAATTGTACGATACTGATTGGAACACGTAGATCTAGCCGAGGTCAATTATCAGTCGTGCAATACTTGCTGAAGCGTCTACATAGAAAAAGGCTGCTTGTTACGGTGTTAAGTATATGAACTTGTCAAGTTAAGCTTGAAGTTTCAACCGTTGGGAGATTTTCCGGGCAGCAATTCGAAATCCAAACCTACTAGGGAATGAATCGCAAATTGCAATGAACACAAGCCCAATAACGAATCTTAATTCAATACAAAACCGGGCAGAGTTGAGAATTTTTAACAGGTTATTTCACTACTATATATTCACTACTATATATTCACTACTATATATTCACTACTATATATTCACTACTATATATTCACTACTATATATTCACTACTATATATTCACTACTATATATTCACTGACATTGGTCATGTCACCGGTGATCAAGTATCCCAGAATAGCGATTCAGTTCTGCACCCAGTGCAAATGGAATCTACGAGCCGCTTGGTAATATTCCTCCAGTGACACACCGTTGACGGTAGAAGCTAAGATTAAATGATAAATCTAGGTATGCTCAGGAACTACTGTCAACGTTCGGTCAAGACGTCGGTGAAGTGTGCATGCAACCGGCATCGGGCGGCACGTTTGTTGTCACGGTAGTGGTTTCGGCAGACTCGCCAGCCGACGAGATCACAATATGGAACCGCAAAGTGAACGGCGGGTTCCCCGATTCCAAAGACCTGAAGCGGTTGTTCAGAGACCTGGTTGCGCCTGACCGGGATCTGGGACACGTTGATAGCCACGCTAGCAAACCTTCCCCGGCCGCCGCCGCCGCCGCCGACGATGACGGCGATGACGGCGACCGGGACTGTCGTCAGCCGGTGGTGATGCCAGGCGAGACAGTAGAAGTTAATACCGCCGATACGACCGAGGATGCCGAGCAGCCCGGCGATGTTGTTTGCATTGATTGCAAGGAGATCTAGCGTCTGAACCAATTCGGTTGGGTAACTTTATGATTGTATTATAAGCTCTATTTTCCTTCCGTTAATGAACCGCGTTGCAAGAAGTAGTCCGGCCCATCTACCGGTCCGCCAGATGTGAAACTGCCTTCTCTGGGGTGCGGTTCACATCCAGCCAGATTCTAGAAGCACACGTCCAGATTTCAACTTGACCCGTCTGTCTGCCTACTTCGGTTCACCGGCGCGAATCCACACGAATCACTACGGCCATGGGGCCCAACCCGGACATTGAGGGGCCTATTTTTGCCACATGGGGACTGAACTGGGCCTGCAACAGCAGCTCAGCAGCTTAGCAACAGCAGCAATACCAGGAGGAGGGGGGGGGGGGCCGAAAGCTAAGTAGTCCACTGCAGGCGGTCTAATCAAGCTCGAGTATATATATACGCTTCCGCCGCCGCCGCTCCTCAGTACGCGCCCGTCAACGCGTCGTTCCGTCCCCCTTCGGCGCGTGCGTGCGCGTTCGTACCAGTTTTGCAAGCCCTCACACTGCTTACTCCAGTCCGACGACACGATCCTGCTGCCATGATCCTCAACTCAGCAGCGATAATCCCAGCTCATCCGTAGATAAGCACATGCAGATGCAAGCATCACCGCTGGGCGCTAGCTCCCCAGCAGGTGTCAAAATATCCAGGCATAGGGCCAGCCCAACCCGGGGGGGG